>PVJO010018023.1:0-36748 GCA_004026905.1 Hystrix cristata | reverse complement strand
AGGAAATCTTCTAGTGAATAATTTTAGACACTGTCCCCTAACGATGTAAATATTACATAGATTTGTAAAATTTTATCTTTACAAAATACCTGTGGAATAAGGATGGACTTACAATAAATTCTGACTTCACAGATGAAGAATTTGAAGATTTTCCATAGTCATTGGTTCACATTAAAAAACAGTGGAAGTAAATCTCCCCATTTGAAGCCTTTTGTAGATTGTTTTAATTATTTGTTGTGTTAAAAAAGAATGTGGTAGTTGCTATGTAATTATGAGAAACAGTGTATAGTTACACCAAACAGCCAAGAAAAATAAAAACCATTTACAACTGTAGTGCACCTGTTAAAGACTTGAATAACATTTGCTCTGATTTGACGTTTGTAATTTGGTACTTTAAGTTAAATAAACCTTCTGGCTTGCCAAAGTTCTTCCTCTCCGCCAAAAATTTTACACTACAAGAGTACATTAGCAACTCTGGAAGACACAGTAATTATTTCACTGCTTTAAAACACCACTACAAAAATAAATTTACTTCTCTTTCACACCAATAAAAAACAAGTTCCTTTTTAAAAATAATTATAAAATAGTGTGTTATAGCTATTCAACACACTATACAAATTCTCAGCCAATAAGGCTGAATTAATTCTCCTATGTGAATATAATTTGATTTGCTAGTTCGTCCTACAAATCAGTAAAACAAAACAAGAGAGAGAAGGAGCAGGTGCTTTCGGCTTTAAGTAGAAGACAAATATATTGATAAAAAGAGAAAAGGGTGTTGTAAACAAGAAATGCAAAGCCCTGGGGTTTTAGTCTTATTTAAAATTCAGAAGATAATGTTTTTTCTAAGTGAAAAGGAAATAAATACACACAAAACTCTGACAGAAGCAGGAAACAAGTACCCAGATGCTGGAGCCCATAAACATGAAGAGAGGTTGGAAGGAGGATGGAAAGAGACACCTGACTAGAGACACCTGGCGGAGGCCCAGGAGACAAGGACTTGTGAAGAGTCCCGACGTCTCCAGTGAAGAGTCTAGATGTGTCGCTTTGAAAAATCGAGAGCCACTTCAGGGTCTGAAGCAGAGTAACATGACTGAAAACGACACAGGGAGATTATTCAGGCATCAGAATTTAAGATGTACTGAGACAGAGAGGCCTTCGAATAGGAAAAATTTTAATATTACAAGTGAAAACATCGTTCCATAGTTTTCATAGTGAGAACAGCCATTAAGAGTCAGTCTCCACCACCGGAGTCAAAGGACTCATTCTGAGAAGGAAGAGACTTTAGAAATGGGGATGGATGAGGAGAAAAATCTGAGTACTAAGAATGAGGTACGTGGTGATAGTAAAACCACAAGGACCTCAAAATCTGTAATTTGCGCAAGAAAACATTGCACAGAGAAATATCAGAGCCTCTCAGCAAATCTAATCTTGGCACTCATGCCACAGATTCGTATGGTACATATTTTGAGGAAAACCACTTAAACATTTTTAGTGACGTCCGAAATTAACCTTATACTAAATTACGCTCTGTCGAATATTGGTATACCTTGGCACTTCCTCGCGGCTGTGACTCCATATTGGACACTCAAAAATTAAAGGAAAAAGGGTTTATTTTGGCTCCATTTGTGGCGGTTTCGGTCCATAGTCTCCTGGCTCTAATACAGGATGGCACGGCAGAGGAATATTGCTCAATGCACAGAAATCAGGAAGCAGAGAGAGTCAGTGGAGGAGCTGGGAAGGGATGTAAGTCCTCCAAGCCATGGCTGCCGTGACCCACCTCTTCCGTCCGGACTCCGCCCCCTGACACAAGCCAGCTATAATGTCCCATAATCCAATCACCCTCCAAAAGTCCTGCCTATGGGCCCTCATGCTGCAGGTTAATAGGCTGTCATATTTAAAGTGTGTTTCCTCATCCTGTAAAAGACTGCAAGTTCTCTAAGTACATCGTTTCGCTCCCCACTGTGTCTAGTGCAGTGACCTGCATGCAGTAGGAACTGGGAACTTGTTGCTGACTCCCACACAGCAACAGTAAACACTAAAGGTCCTTGTCCACTCAAGTACTAAAACACGCCTATAATAGATCTATCGCATATTCCAACCACATTCGCTTCAGGCAAAAAAATAAGCACGGTGGCAAACTGTACAGTCTCTTCTTGTAAACTGCTTTGCATTTATTTACCAAGCATGGTGTCTACCCGTTCACTGTGGAGCTTAGAAATCTAAGTTAGGTAAAGAGACTGCAAGGAAAGGGCAAGCTTTGCTACATTCATACTTTTCTAAATAGATGCGGTAGGCTGAATAAGGGCCCCCAGAGAGAGCTATATTCTACCCCTCGATTAGGTTAATGTTACCTTATGTAGCAAAAGGAATTGTGACTAGGTTAAGAATCTTGTGAAAGGAAGATCACCATGGATTATCCAGGTGGGCTCTAAATCGAATCACAAATGGCCTTCTAAGAGAGACGTGGGGGGACTAAACAGGTGACAGGATGACAGAGCAGAGAGAAATATGAAGACGCAATGATGGCAAAAGTACTGTGTACCACCGAATGCAAAGAGAGCAGCTTAATGAGTGGGCATGTCAAGGAACCAGCCCTGAGGACTCACTTTGATCTCTAACCTCCAGAATAGGGCGGGAATAAATCATGCTGCTTTACAGCCCTTCGATTTGCGGTGATTTGCTATAGCTAAATAGGAAACCAATAAATTCTAATTTTTTATGTGCCTTCTAGTTAATATCTCAGTTAATATCTCAATGTATTTTGGTTTTCTGCTTCTCGTAGGAGTATATTTTGCTTGCATGCCTCTTTTCTCTATCGCAGATGTGATTTTTTACAGTTTCCAGACTGGTGACTTTGGCTCACCTGCATTTCTTATATGGATTACTTCCAACACAGTGATGTACATAATCGGTACATGAAAAAAGTGAAATGACTGACTAAAACTTAGAATCACCTACAAGACTTTCTTTCCAAGTGTTGTCTCACAACATACGCCCTAAAGCCACACAGACTAATAGTTGGAAATTCAGATTCCTGGTCCCAGCCTTCACCAGAAGTTCTGTATCTGTCTCAGGCGGGGCCCTAAAATATGAATTTTAACAAACTCACCAGCTGAAACACATATATTAAAGTTGAAGAACTTCATGCCCAGAGTCACCTAGAGACAGTTTTGCTCAGTTTCAGATCAAGCAGACCTCAAAGCATGCAAAAAATAATAACAGAAGTCTAACACATAGGAAAATGTAATAGCATTATGCCTTAGATCTCTTGAACTTCAGAGTCCTCAGCGGAGATACATTCGACCTGGCTGTTATTATTTTTAACTTTAAAAACTAATCTTTCTTTCCCTTGGACAATAAACAATCAACAACAGATGAATCAGATCCAATGTTCGGAAACCGGAAAAAAGCTGTTTAAACTTGTCACAGCCCATGGATGAAACAGTGGCATTTAATTCCTCTCTGAGATAGAGTAGGACTTTTGTAGTACACTGAATTGCAGTTTTTTACTTTGTTTGGTTTTTAAAGCAAGAGAGAATAAATTTAGGGAATTTCTTTATTAAGGTATGTACTCTATGCCTGGTCAAATTTCTTCAGCAGGATTGACAGCCAAGTACATCTACATGCAAATACTGGGCTCAGTACTCAGTCGAACTCTGTTTCAATTTAGTCTGGCTCATCTGTCTTCTCATTCCCCGATTCCCCACTGCCTGCTGACCTCCCTTTAAGGTGCGCCACCTTCCCCTCTCTGTCTGCATCTTCCCATGAAAACAGCATTCTGCCCACACCAACCATCCCTCAGTGTCTCATGTTGCCACCTTTCTGTCCCCTGGGGTCACAACTTCAGAATTCTTTGTTCAGTCATTTAACAAATATTTATTGAGAGGCTACACTGTGTCGAGTCTTTGTCTAGGCACTGAGGATATGCAGTAAATCAAACAGATAGAAACTCCCTTTACGAAGAGCTCATATTCTAGTAAGAAAGACAGGCAATAAGCAAGCTTAATGCAAACAATACATAGTGTGCTAAGTAAGTTTTCAAAACACACACAAATCAGGCAAGGGAGTTAAGACATACGGTGAATGCCAGGGAGTGACTGTCTGAGAGGGTGACATCAGAGAAAAAAATCTAAGTGGACAACGTGACGCAGGTTGCAGAAGGGAATGAATCTCAGGGATAGTCACTGATTGGAGTCCTTGAAACCATCTTCATTTCTGTCCTCAAGCCCCTCCCTTTGACTTTTTTCTTTAAATAAATAAAATGTTTAAAGAAAAGTTTCCAATTACAAAGAAAGATGCAAAGAATAATACAACATTCCGTGTATGCCTCTAACAAATTTAAATGTCTGTATTTGGGCACATTTGCTTTGGATATTTTTTAAGTTTGTAAATCATCACAAATATTTCAGGCAACACATCACTTTCATCTGACTCCCCTCCTCCCTCTTGCTCTCGAATCAGCCACAGCCATGAAATACTGGCTTCCACAATCAACTGTACCACATTTTCCCAGTTTTTCCTAATTCATCCTTTGCCTTTCAGTTTTACTCATTTCTCTTCAAAAACCTTGTTCCAATCCCCATCCCACTACCGATGACCATCATAGTCCCTCTTTTCCCACGTATTCACATTTTAAATTTTGAAATTTTTAATTAGCCGTACCAAATTGGATTTCAATTGTTAGGTATAATTTGTATCTTTCTGGTAACAGATAGTTCTGGCATCATTTCACTTGTTTATTGGCCCTTCAATTTTCCCTTTGCTGCAGACTGCCCTGTTCCTTAGCCCCCTCTATCACTGGATCGTTTATCTTTTCTTTCTGATGTATAGCAGTCCTGTGTACTCTCGTGTATAGTCATCTTCCAGCGTGTGATTTGCAAAAATCTTCTCCCAGTCTGTTAACTTTATACATTATGTCCCTGATCAAATAGAATTTTTTTTTTTACTGTGAATGTAGTCTGAGATCAAATGCCTCCTCTTAGGTTTGTAATTTCTGCATCTTTTAAAGAAATTGTTCACTGTCCTCAGTCTCAAGAGATATTTTTCCTCTATTTTCTTCTGAAAATTTTAGACTTTTTCTGTCCAGAGTTGGGGCTTTAATCTATGTGGCGTGTACTATGTGAGTGAACTTTATAGAGGCATGATTTTTGTATCCATGTGGATAATCAAAGGCCTCTGTACCATTCAATGAATATTCTTTGTCTTGTTCACTGATTTACATTCATACACCAAGATCTCATATATGCTTATATCTCGGCTAGTTTTTGTGGGGTGTCCTGTTTCGGTTTGGTTTGGTTTTGATTTTGGTCAGTATGTCTATTGCGTCAGCAGCATGTTCTGTAGTTGCTAAAACTAAACAATAAGCCTCAAAGTCCAGTAAAACAAGTAACACTCTTTTTCAAACTTCCTTTACTGTATGACCTTTAGCATCATTTTCCATACTTACACATAAAATCCTATTGGCAACTTTGCTAGATTTGCATATTAATTGGACATTTTAAAGATAGCAGATCTTAACATCTATATTCATGAAATATCTCCAGATTACTTTAGATTTGCCCCACTTTTAAACTTTACAATTTCTTCCATATGAGCCTTACGTCTCTTCCATTAGATTCATTTCTAGATACTGTATGGGTTTTTGTTACTGTGAATGGGAATCGAATAATTGTACTTGTGATCTTTTATTTCTGATATTAGTCACCTATTCATTGTTGTAAAGTGTCTTTGAAACAAATCAGCTTTCTGAATTAATTGTTTTTCTGTGTTGTTTTGTATTGGCTTGTCTGAGCCAAGATTTCTAGAACAATGCCAAGAAGGAGCAGTGAAAAGAAGTACCCTTATCTTAATTCTGACTCTATTTGGAATACTTCTGCTTCACTACCAACTATAATTCTTGCTCCAAGATAAGGAAGTTCCCTCCTATTCACTGTTTGCCAAGCACTGTACTGTGAATAGTGTTGCATGAATTTTTCTAATGCTTTTTTCACATCTAGACATGCTGCTTCTTTTTGGTGCACAATCCGTTAAGGTACTGAATTATACTCTTAAGTTTTTCAGGGTTGAAGTGCTTTCTTGGGGCTGGAGGATCTACTTACTGACCTTGAGATGTTCTCTTTTGTTGACAAGGTGTGATCAAAAATCTACAGTGAATGTTAAATTTTTAAAAAATTATTACAGTAAACA
Source organism: Hystrix cristata (assembly GCA_004026905.1). Taxonomy (NCBI): domain Eukaryota; kingdom Metazoa; phylum Chordata; class Mammalia; order Rodentia; family Hystricidae; genus Hystrix; species Hystrix cristata. The sequence goes on along the minus strand of PVJO010018023.1, from coordinate 30,562 downwards.
ACACCTTGCAATTAAACTCCTTCAAATCACTCCCTCTGGTTTCAAATACATTTATCCCATTACTCTTACACTTTCTCAAGCAGTTCTGGAAGTTTCTCATGTTGCCATGGCTGCCGCAATGTCCTGAATTGATTAAAAATGTTTGCCTTTTATGGTTAGTTTGACTTTGGAGAAGATCCAGAAATTGCAGGGTGCCAGATCTGGTGAATAATGTGGATAAAGACATACTATAGTGTTTTTATTCAACAGAAAGTTTTCGCCATACCAAAGGGATGTGTGATAGCAAGCACTGTCATGATGGAGAGTAAAACGCTGTGCCCATTTCTCAGGCCACTGTCTATGCACATCATTTCTCACACACACACACAAATTGAGGAAGAGGCCCCGATTTTTATTGGGTTCCAGGCATTCCAGGTAGGTGGAACTGAGATGATGATGCTTATATTTATCGGAGCATCTGTCATGCTCCAGACACTGATTTGGACACTTAAAACAAATCAACAGACAAGACAGACTAAAATTCTGCCTATATTGAGCTTATGTTTATGCCATGGTTTCAACAGCAGTCTGTGAAAATTTTATATTATTATTGTTACTATTATTATTTTCCTTTTTATTCTCTGTTTCCAATACCATTCCTCTCTCTTTATTGGTAATCACTCCTGTAAACTTCTATCCACCACGTGTACTTGTTTTGCAAAAAAGAATATCCAGGAAAACATACAGTAGTATGTGTGGTTTAGAGTCAGGTTTTGTTCTTGTTGATGTTTTAAATAGTATTATAATTTCATATAGTAATATGTTATTCAGTAATTTTGATAGCTGTTCATATTCCTAAATATAAAATACAGTTAATTTCTGCTGGGATACTCCCTTATGAATAGACAAAGGTATCCAATTCCCTCGAAAAGGATGCATATGGTATTTCACCTCCACCCACCCTACCTCAGTTATAAGAAGCAGCCCGGTGCATGCGTCCATGTGTATAACCTTGAGAATTTTCCTCTGGCCCATGATCAAGTGTAGAACTCCTGAGACATTTGGATCAGCATGCCTGAGTTCCCTGAACGCCTCAAGCTGCTCTGTGAAGTCCCTGTGCCTCTCTACACTGCCAGCAGGGATGGAAGATAGTTCTTCTCGTCCTTGTAGCCTCATCAGCATTTGTATTATATGTTGTTCATGTTTTTGCAAATAAGATTGTGATATTACTTCATTACACTTTGATGTATATTTATCCAATTACTATGGAGATTTGTATCCATATGCACATAAATTTTAAAGTCAAACTTCCACTTACATGCAAGTTGTCATGAATATATTAACTGTTTTGTGACTCAGTTTCTTCCTCTGTAAGGAAGCATGAAGATAGCACTTACCTTATAAGGAATTAAATGGCGAAAAAACTAACTACCAGGAACAAAATCTAGTGCAAAAAAGAGCTTAATAAATGTTTGTGGTGATTATCATTCACTATAATTATTATTATTTTTCAATCACATTTTGTCTTCTGTAAATTGTTCATTTATATACTTCAACCATTTTCTTCTATGTTTCCTGTATGTTATTTTCTTTTTTTTTTCTTTTTTTTTTTAATTTTTTATTTTTACCAAGAACATGTAATGGTACATTGTATACATAATGATCATAATCAACATGGTTATTTTGTACCTGTACATGATACATATTGGTTTTCCCCCCTCTTCCCCCCCTTCCATTCACCCACCCCTCCCTATTTGCAACAAGTGTAGTTACACTTTACCATTTTTCCCCCTTTCATCTTACTTTTCTTTTAACCTTCTTCTTTATCCCCCTTTTCCCTATCTAGTGTATGTTATTTTCTAATTAGCGTGAGCTTCTTAAATATTCTGGATATCAATCCCCTACAGATGTTTTTCAATGAGTGAGTGAATGCCTGATCAGAGATTAAACATTCCAAGTTCTGGTCTACAGAACTCTCTTTACTCTTTCTGCTCACTGCCTTGCTGGGTCATTTTTGTGAACACAATTTTGAATCGCAATGTATTTTTAATCTGTTCCATAAATTTTAAGTAAAAATTAATTTATATTCCATTTTTCTGTGTCAACAACATAGAATCAACAATTGGAGGGGAAATAGGGCCTAACTCCACACTGGAAAAATTAAATAATTGTATTTGCAAGACTTATTCACTAACTTTAAAAAAAAAAAAGATAGGACACCAGAACTGTGAATTATGTCAAGTCCTCTCAGACACAAAAGCTATGTCTCAGTTTCAGACTCATTGTTCAAGTAGCACAATTCCAAAAATGGGCTACCCCCCAACAGTGCAATTTCCAGCAAGATTACCACAGAAACTATCATTGTGAAAAGGCCACATTTAATAGAATTCTTAGTAATCATTTATAAAAACACTCAGAAAGTCATAGAAAACTTTATAATAGAGTACCAATAAACATTTGACAATAGTGTTCAAAGGAAATCTACTCGGAGAACCCTGAAGTTCGTGAATACTGTATTTACACAGTAATTCAAAACAGAAATTGGTAACAGGAACACACAAACTGCCAGCAAAGATGTACTCAGCAAGCTATACTACAACTATTTTATGAATATATTAAAAAGTATCTTCAAGCTGGGAGTCGTGGTGCAAGCCTGCGATCCCAGCACTTGGGAGGCTGAGGCAGGAGGGTCCCAAGTTTGAGGCCAACCTGAGCGGCACAGCAAGGTGAAAAAAAAAAGTATCATTTAAGAGAAAAGAAGTCGACCTTGAAAAAAGTGTAATTCATGCAAAAAGCAGGGGCAGCACATCACAGCTAAATAAAAAGTGAAAAAGAGATCGACCACCATGACTTCCACACGACTCTTGGACTGCTTCTAATACCTGATTTGGCCATGATGTTCTGGGGATTTCCCTGTTCAGGTGTAGAGTGAGGCAATCTAGATAAGAATTCACACATTGAGAGAGAAAGCATTCTGATAAAAACGTGTTTCCATCTGCATTAGTGAATAAAAAACATAAAACTGGGGGGTGAGGATTTGACTCAATGGTTAGAGCGCTTGCCTAGCAAGCTCAAGTCCCTGAGTTTAATCCCCAGCACCAAAAAAAAAAAAAAAAAAATTAATTTTTTTATTACTACATGCTTGTAGTACGTGATGTTTACATTCTCCTTAGGGAATAGATACATGTACTTAATTTAACATACCTTAATTCTTTTTATTCCCCTTCCCTTCCACATTCTCCTCCCTCTGTCTCCAGATCCCCTCCCCCATTTTCATTTTTTTAAATTCATGTTTGCCACACATAATTATGGTATTTATTGTGGATGATGGTACATGTACATGACATATCTTAAAGTGTTTTATGTCCCTCACCACTCCCTACCCCTCCTGATTTCTTGGTCCCCTTCCCACCTACAAAAGATGTATCTCCTTGTATTATTTGATCAATCTTTTATTCTGTTTTTCACTTTATTTGAACTTCGGATTTCTTTTTTTTTTTTTTTTTGTGGTGTCAGGGATCGAACTCAGGGCCTTGTGCTTGCGAGGCAAGCACACTAATCACTGAGCTAAATCCCCAGCCCCGGATTTCTTATATAAGAGAAACCATCCTGAATTTAATCGTGTGTGTCTGACCTATTTCACTTAACATTATGCTCTCATAGTGCACTTAGTTTTCTATAAATGTCTCAGTGTATCCTTCCTTATAGCTAAATAGTATTCCATTATATATAGATACCACATTTTCTTTGCACATTCATCTGTTGATGGACACATAGGCAGCTTCCAAGATTTAGCTATTATTGGTTGGGCTGCTACAAGCAGTGGTATGTATGTACTGCTGTAATATATCTTTAACTCTTTGGGGAAGACACCTAGAAGGGGAATAGCTGGGTCAAATGGAACTTCTAGTTTTACTTTTTGAATAACCTCCATAATGCTTGCACTAGTTTACATTCCCACCAGCAATGTAGAGGGTTTTTTTGTTTTGTTTTGTTTTGTTTTGTTTTTAACCACAGTCTTGCCAGCATTTATTATTTTATTTCTCGATGATAGCTATTTGTTTTGGAATAAATGAAATCTCAGTGTTGCTTTAATTTTCATTTCTCCAATGGCCAGCAAAGTTGAACAATTTCCCATGTATTTGTTGGCCATTTTTATTTCTCCTTCTGAGAAGTGCCTATTCATTTCATTTGCCCATTTTTGATTGGGCCCTTCATCTGGGGGGAATCTAATATTTTTGAGTTCTTCATATATTCTAGATGTTAGTCCTCTGTCTGAGGTGTAGCTGGAAAAATATCCTTCCTATTCTGTGGGTTGTCTATTAATTCTGTTGGTTGTTTCCTTTGCTGTAGAAACCTTTTATTTGATATGACCCCATTTGTTGACTCTTGCTGTTACTTCTACAACTGGAAATCTAGTCTGAAAGTTCTTGCCTAAAACTATGTCTTCAAGAGTTTTTCCTATTGTATCTTCCAGTACATTAAGGGTTACTGTCTTAATATTTACCTCTGTGATCCATTTTGATTTTAGTTTAGTACACAGTGAGGACATGGGCCTAGATTGATCTTCTGCATGTGGATAGACAGTTCTTTTATAAACACCATTTGCTAACAAGGCTGTCTTCCCTCCAGCAGTTTTTTTTTTTTCTCCTTTGTCAAAGATCAGGTGGTTGAATATGTCTGCATCCTCTAGTCTGTTCCACTGATCCACATATGTCTGGTTTTTTTGCCAATACCATGCTGTTTTCATCACTGTAGCTTTTTAGTATAACTCAAAGTCAGGTACCGTACTGCATTGCCTCATTCTTTGCTCTTATTGCTCAGGATTGCTTTTGCTATTCTGGGTCTCTATGTATTTGAGGATTGTTTTCCCTTGTTCTGTCAGGAATTGTGTAGATATTCTGATGGGAATTCTACTAAATTTGGAAATACGACTGTTTTGACAATAATGGTTCTGCCTATCCAGGAACAGAAATATATAGATATAGATGTAGATGTAGATATATTTCCATTTCCTTATGTGCTCCTCAATCTTCTCTTCCAGAGTACTGAACTAAGTTGTTTTTGTCTGGCTTTATGATCAAAGTGATGCTGGCTTCCAGAAATGAGTTTGGAAATATTCCTTCCCTTTCAATTTCATGAAATAGTTTTCATTAAAGAGTGTTGGTGTTATAACCTCTTTAAAGGTCTTATAGAATTCAGCAGTGAATCCATTAGGTCCATGCTGACTGAATCCCTCTTTTTCAACAAATTCTAAAGATTATATGCAGAGTCATTCAGTTGTCATTCAATTTATGGTCGGTGAACATCCACTGAATTCTGGGATTACAATAATGAGTAAAATCTCACAACTCTAGGAGTATGGCTTCAAGGGAAGACAAATGTTCATTTTAAAATCATGCAGTGGTGAAATGACTCTGAAAGGCAGTATCATGGTCATTGTTACTATAAAATCTTTTTTACTTTTTTATTAATACATGTTTGCAGTACATAACAATTACATTCATGGTGGTGATTTGGTAAATGTACATAACACATCTTAATTCCCTTTATTCTGTTCCGTTCCCTTCCCTTCCTTCCCCCTTCTCGTCTCTTGATCCCTTTGCATTTACAAAATATCTAGCTCCCTATTTCCTATTATCTCTCTTTTATTTTGCTCTTTAATTTATACTTTGGGTTTTTCATAAAGGAGAAAATACTCAATATTTAAACTCGTGTGTTTGATTTATTTCACCTAACATTATGGTCTCAGAATGCATCCATTTTCCTAGAAATGACTCAAATGTGTCTTCTTCATAGCAGAACAGTACTCTTGTGTTTAAATACCACATTTTCTTTATTCATTAATCTGTTAAGGGACACACAGGCCACTTCCAAGACTGAGCTATTACAAACTGCGCTGTTATAAGCATAGTTTGTAAGCCAGTACTACTCTAATATGATGTCTTTAACTCTTTCAGAAAGATGTCTAGAAAGGGAATAGCTGGGTCAAATGCAATTTCTATCTTTAGCTGTTTTTTTGTTTTTGTTTTTAGGAGTTGCCATACCAATTTCCACAGTGGTTGTACTAGTATACATTCTCACGAACACCACAGAAGGGTTTCTCCCCAACCCCGCCCCGCAGCCTCACCAGCATCTGGCACTGATTTCTCAAAGATAGCCACTCTTTCTGAGGTAAGATGGAATATCATTGTTGATTCAATTTACAATTCTCTGGTTGCCAGCAATGTTGAACATTTTTTCGTGTATTTATTGACCATTTTGACTTCTTCTGAGAAGTGTCTATTCATTTCAGTTGCCTTTTTTTTAGTTTAAAAAAATCTGACCTAGTACAGTTAAAGATTCTGAGTGAATAGCTGCAGAAAAAGTGTGAGTTAAGCTGGCAAACAGATGTGGCAGGGGAACAGTATGTTCAAAATTTTATGTTGCAAGTTAATCCACAACTATGGCTGGGAAGGAAGGAATAAAGGGAATGAATGCAAGGAAAGCTGGGAGAAAAGAATGGTGTCCAGATGTGCTGGCTATTTGGCTATTTGAAGTATTTATTCTCTGAGTACCATAGAAAGATAGTGATAGACTTTAAGAAAGGAAACTCTAATTCAGAGAATGCACTGGAGAGACAGCAAGAATGGAAACCAATTACAAAGATGTTGCCATAGTCCAACATCTTTGAGAGATACTAGTAGCTTGGACTGTGGTGGTAGTGATGGAGACGAAGAGAAGTGTAAAGAGTCCAGAAAACTGAAGAGGCAAAAACAATAGGACGAGATAGGAAAAGAGAGATGCAATGAAACTCTGTTTCCTATTCTCTCCATGAATCTTTCTAAGCATTTTACTGCTTCCTCAACCATGGCTGCCAGTTGGTTGCATGCCTGCAGTTTAAAAGGAAAACGTTTCCTTGCAACTGTTTGAACACCCAGGCAGAATTTTCCACACATGCGTAAAAGAAACAACTTCAGACTAGTGTACAATAAAGAATGCCTTTAGTGGTAGGTTTTCTATAATCTACATTTCTGAGACCAACATCTGACCCTATTTAACCCTGTGAGGCATGAGTTATTTTCATTGTTGTTAATCTCATTTGCTTCTTCAGCAGATCTGATTATCACACATAGATGCTTATTTCCTATTCTTTTCTAAGGATTTGCTCTTTCCTAAGTATTAAATTCATGAGATAGTTTATCTGGAAAAACCTGTAGAAATTCAGACAATATTGTAACTTTTTCCTCTGGCTTTTCTATTAGTTGAATAAGGAATGAATGACAGAAACAAATATGTTTAAGGATTTGGGGGTGATTTTTCTTCCAGTTCATAGTCAATTGTATGCAAATGCCTAGCTCTACTTGCTGGAGTTGGAGTCGTTTATTATAGACTCACATAATAGCATTGACCATGAATCTGTCATTCAGAATAATTTCAGCTTTATGTGATTTTTAAAGTGCACATGTCTCTCTCCTCTAAGTCAAACACACTAGGGATGTTGTATTTTTGCTATGCTCTTGCTCAATTGGAATATCGATTTATGAGTTAATATTCATGTATATATTATGAAAACATACTCCATTTTAATCTTTAGACTATAGATATACTCCCATTTTTTTTCTAGCAAGGCTCATTTCTCACACGCAATTCAAGGAAGGGAGTTTAGTACTTAAAACAACTAGTCACCTCAGCCACCTTCTAGAATTCAAGGCCCATTCATCAGTACGGATGGGCACTGGTTAAAAATCTTGACTTTGCTATCAGTCTGATACTCCACCACTTACAAGCTATATGTCTTTGGGCAAGTCATTTAACCTATCTAACCATCAGTTTCTCACAAAAGATTATAACGTAACATAGTGTGTTCTACATTCTATTATGTGACATACAATATATTGAGATATATAATACACAAAGTGCTTGCAATGGGGAGATGTGCAGACGCTACCACTACCATCTCTGATGTCGTCGTTAGTATATTTCCTGCTTTCCTACAGGCGTGACTACCCATCGGAGGGAAATGAACATTTTAACGAGGCACAGTGGTGCCAATCATCTTTGGCCTCCTGGCATACTGAAAGATGCAAGTCTGAACAGATCATACAGCAATTTAGAATAAGTTTAAAGAATGAGTTAAATTCAACAAGAACACGTGGAGATAGATGAAGGGGTTAAGAGATGAAGTGATATTTGCATGTACATTTGTCAGGGAAGTAGGCTAAAGGAAGGGGAAATTATGGCCTTCTAGAAAAAAATGTACATGGAATATGAAAAATAGCATATAAAATCATGTATACTACCAACTGAAGAAAAAGGATAATAGCACAGACTTGATTCTACTTTCTCTGTTATTTTGTTATCTTTTCAGATCTATGTAAGAATAATCACATTCTGCTTTATAACTAATAGTTATACATGAGACACATAACTGTTCCCATTTCCAGATCAGACAATGAAGTCTCAAAGAAGTCTCACTGATAGTCACAGATCTAGGAAATAACAGGGCAAAACATAATCAGGTATTTTCACTTCGAAGTCCATACTCTTCTCCTCTCCTAGAGTCTATCTTAAAGACACAGGGCTTGGCCTTTTTTGCCCAGAGCTTCATATTCAATTAGTTACAGTCATAAACCAACATCCTCAACATAAATAAATATTGTTAGGTTTCCATGTCAAGTAAGCACAGTCTACTGCTTAGAACACTTTAAGGGTATTTATCTATAAGCCAGAAAATCTTAAAGGACCAAAAGCCATGCTGATTAACTTTTAAGGAAATCCTTTTATTAAAAGCAAAACAGAGGAAAAAAAAAATGGGACATCTTTGCATTCACCGTTGCCAGCCATCAAACAAAGTCACTCTGATCATTGCTGCTCATATTCCTTTCAAGATTATCATCTAATCTTTAAAAATTTTAGAAACATAAAGAACATCTATTTGTCTAATAAAGGTGCTAAAGTAAAGCCAGGTATATTAAAAGTAAACCTATTCATTTCCATGATGATTCAGAATATTTGCATGAGGAAAGGAATTTCTGATACATATGCTTAGCATGTTTGGAAATGCAAAGATATTCATACAAAAATAGCAGAAATTCCTGCTTAGCTAAACACAACTTTATGTATGAGAAGTTATAATTATGGTATAAAATCCATAGCAGAAGTGAAACAGGATTACATCACCGATGAGTGCTAATATTAATGGACCAGAGGGACCTACATTCCCTGAAGCTAGAAATATGTCAGAGGGGAAAGACATACAATTCAGCTTGAAAAAGCAAAATCCATTAACCATGAAATAGGCAAACAAAAAAATCAAACTTTCCATATACCACATCGTACTGGAAAAAAAATCTATTAGTAAAAAAGGATCTCTACTAAATAAAATGTTTCCAACTCAAAGCAAATATAAAAATAAATCATTCAAAGTCAAGGAAAATTCCAGAAAATTCATATAGTTCTTATTTTGCCATATGCATCCATCAAAGCACTAATAAAATACTCTGAATGTACAGATCTCAAACAAATGCATGTAGGCTGAAATACACTTGAAGACATTTCTGTTTGCTTGCTTGCTTGTTTAAGAAAGCATCATATTATCTACTACATATTCAATGTGAAGTACTCCTAAATGGTTGTTTTCATTGTGAAATTAGTCCGAAAAACATCTAACATGAAGAAGTTTTAGTCTGTGTAATAGAAATACAGGACAAGTAAGAGAGATTTGATCACCTCACTATATTTACATTTTCTAACACTTATACTGATTCCTAGAATAATCTTTTAAAATATTTCCCACCAGAAAAAGAGAAAGGAAGATGGCCTGAGTCAATTAGAGAGTTGCTCAAATAGCGGGACTCCCAGATGAAAAAGATCAAGGCCTGAGCCAGGGATCACAGTGATTAACTGCCTCACCAGTGGTCCAGGGGTGATAGAGAGATGTGATGTGCATGCACCTGGCAAAAATTAAACCAGCACACCGACACTTGCTGCTGCCTAATGGGATTAAAGACCTGAATTCCAAGATGACTGACACATACAAATATATTTCTAAACTGCTAAAAGTAAATTTTTAGCGCTGCCACCACAACAAAGTATGTTAGGACACATACATATGCTTGATTTAGCTATTCCAAAATATGTGTCAGAACATCATCTCATATACCAGAAGTATATACAATTTTTACTTCTCAGTGAACGTATTTTTAAAGTTGAGCAACTGCACCAAGGGCAAATTTTACTTGCATAAACAATTATGCATGTGTGCAGACAGCCTGTCTACAAGGGCCGCTCAAAGACTGTTTTGTCCATTGGTGTCCACTCTCCTTCTTTCGAGCGCTGGCTGGGGCTGGCAGCATGTGTCGAATAGAGCAAATATCACAAAAGTGGAATGTCAGTTCTAAGACTGAGTTACAAAAGACTTTGGTTTCTGTCTTGCACTCTGTCTGCTTCTTCTAACTTCCACACTCTTGTGAAACCAGTTGTCACGCTGCGGAGAAGCCCATCGTGACAAAGAACGGACAGTCCCTAACCCCTGCGAGGAAGGGAAACCCTCTGTCCAGCGGTCCGCGAGGAATCGCTTCCTCCTCCTAACAACCACAAGTAACTTAGAAGTGGCTCCCCCACCAAGGGAGGTTAAGAATGACTGCAGGCCTTACTGGAACCTTAATTACAGCCTCCTGAGAAACCTGGAGCCACAGAACCCAGTTAAACGCATTCAGATTGCTGACCCATGCCCATTAAACTATAAGGTAATGCATGTTGCCACTACACTTTTGAAAAAACTTGTTCTACAGTAATAGATAACATACAATATTCAATGAAAATGGTTTCCTAATTAACGGTCTCATCTATGACTAAATGTATTACTGATTTATGAATGAGAAGATCCTTGTCTCTATCTCAACTCTTATTACTCAGTCCCAGGACCTCAGTATCCCTCATTTAGACTTGTCTGCTTGTTCCTCTAAATCTATTTGTTATGAGTATAACTCCCTCAGAAATGCACGTGTGTTAAGCCTAATCCCCAGGTTTTATTTGAAAATAAAGTCATTGCATGTGTAATTAGTTAAGATGATGTCACATGAGAGTAGGGCAGGCCCCTAAACCAACATAACTGATGTCCTTAGGAAAAGGGTGAATTTAGACATGTATTTATGAGCAGACAGAACGACATGTGGGACTAGATTTGTGCTGCTACAGGCCAAGAAACTATCAGAAGCAAAGAGAAAGGCCCAGAACAGATCCTCCCACATAGTACTCAGAGGACGCATTGCCTCAATCCCAGACATATCACCTCCAAAACTGAGATACACTTAGCTTCTGTTGTTTAAGACACATGGGTTGCTGTATTTTGTTATAGCAGCTCTGGCAAACTAATACACCATCCTCTACACAGTTTACCCTAAGAGATATACTTGAAATAAGAATCTTACTATGTCACTGGAATTATTCATTCATTCAACAAATGAGAGCTTCTTCCATACCAGGCTCTAAATTTGACACTGGACATTCAGCAATAAGCAAGGAATACATCTGTAGCACATAACACTAGCTCTTAGGGCACCTTTGTGCTTGATAGAAAAGGGCCATCTCCAGGTAAAGAAATTATAAAACGGCACCCCCTTGTGGAAGATGAATTAACATTCAAGCCACTCTTCTAAGAGGAACATTTAGACAAAAGTACCTCAAATGGGCAGACAAATCCCTCAGTTCTATCTGGGCAAATGTGTCAAGGGTGCACCTGCCGGATCTCATCCTGTATTTCTCTTACTGGTTAGTTTTATAAGAAGGCAACTTGCAAAGCCGAAAATGACAGACCTGCCTGAGTAAAGGTCTTTACTTCCCTAATCTCACAGATCCCTCAACATTTAAATTCTTTCATGGCTCCACATAATTCTTTGTTGCAGATCCCAAAAAAACCCTACAGTCCTAGCTCAAACAGGCTGGACAGTGATTTTCTGGAGTTAGCTTCTACCACAGTCCTCAGTGTCCACTGACTGACCCATAGCAGCAGAGAAGAATGATAGAACTTTCCAAAGAAATCCAGAAATGAATAAGCCAGTCACAAAATTTCAGTTCAACCAATTTCATGATTTTTCTCTGAAAAATAAATGCAAATTGTGCACACTACTCTATAATGTATTCTTATTTTAACAGAATAATGGATCTTCTTCTCAAAACTTTGAGTAAAATTAGCATATATCGAGATGTGTTAAGCTATCTTATAGCTTCACTGGACTAAGGAACATTTATCATTATTTAAGAAACACAGAAGGGCAGGTAGATAGCACTGTGTGATCTGGCCTCATACCATCTTCTAATGTAGAAAAGCAGGGCTCCTAATGGGCCTGGAATTTTGGGGAACGTCTGTTTCTTTTCCACCTGCACCTGCCCCAAGGGGTAAAGAATATTTGAGGTCAAGGGGGTGCGCTCACCTACAGTTTATTCATTCACCCTCCCCTTTAGATAATGCTCTAGATACCCAAGAATCTGAATTTCATGACTAAACACACACAACAGTGGTACTACTATTGGCTCACAGAAGTCCATGGTTAAATTTTCAGAAATTTTCAAACTGGAGGTTAAGCATGGTCACTATCAAAATAAATGATATAAACATAGATAAATTATATTAAAATAGTAATAAAAATTCTCCACTCCCTGATTATTTTCCTAATATTTACATATTCATTATTTATGTCTATCGTAGCTGCACGATGGAGATATCACGTAGTGGTGTGCTATTACGCCTCTGCCCAACTCTGCATTCAATGGCATCATGTTAGCAGCTTGAAATTAGTCATTTAGGAGGATCTACACTGCGGAGATGAGAAAATGTTGTAAGTCAGGGTTTGATTACTCAAATTCTTGATTGTATAGGAAGGAAAGATGGAAGGCAAAAATATTAATAATACAGATTAAATTTTAAATGTGTAATGTCTGTAGCCAAGTATTCGCCAAGAATTTTAGGAAATAGTCATCCAGGATTCAAAAGCTGTCTACTACATAGTATAAAAATCATACATACCACTGACGAGCTAGTGATACCCTACTTGATTGCTTTACTTTCACTTATTTGTCAACAGAAATAAAAATGGTCACCACTGTGGATGTAAGCACTATACTTAGAGAGCTAGTTAAGCATAGATTACACATTTCCCAGCACATAGGTAGGCCCAGAGTCCACTTCCAGGACTAAGATGGACCTCTTACTTGATCCTTCTTTGTAAGTGTAGACCGCACAAAGGTCTACACTCTTACAGGACAGATGTCCCGCTGAGAGTTTTCACCCGTAAGCTGTGCGCCCCTTGTGATGCATGACTAAGCCGGGACAGGAAGGTAAGAGTGTCAGGAGCAAGCTAGAGCTCAGGAGCCGGCGTTCGGGAGCAGCTTCTACTTGTCTCTGACCCGCTCCTAGATGCACTGGAGACAGTTCGGGTCACACGCCACTTTCTAATCACCTTGCCTTCTGCACCAGCAACAGCACTTGGCTACTCATAATTCTCCACACTCACCACACCATGTGGCTTTCACCACACTCTTGCTCAAGCACTTATTTCCATCCTGCATCTTGCTACTAGAACCCAATACAGGACCTGACACACAGTAGCACTCAAAAGTTTAATTTTAATCAATGAACAAATGAATTGTGTGTTTGATAGTCTTGGTCCATTGCCAACATGGCAGAATTAGACAAGACACTTAAGTACCTCAGGCTTTCACTTCCTTAGTGATTAAGGAAGATAAACAGATCTCTCCTTCTGGTAAAGATTAAATATTATGCATTAGTTATGGTAGCTGGATTTACCAACTACTTACTTGTAGGTATTGTGTCTAGTGTTTCACACAGATTAGCTCATTTTAATCCTCTCACTCTCATACTTTAACTCTAGAACATGGACACTATCATTGAGCCCATTTCAGAAATGCAAAAACTGAAGCTTAAAATTTATGTCCACATAATCATCATAGGACTCCAATAATAGCTCTTCATCTCCTTCTACAAGACAATAATATGTTTGGGTCATTGTTTAATTTGCAATAAGTTCCAAGGGAATGATTACTGAAATATTAATGAAGAGATAGTTCACCTTTAATCTGGCCATATGTTTGGTAAATCTTATACTAAAAAGCAAGTATTAGTGAGTACAATAAAAGCAAATTATAAAAATATAATCAATATAGATAAAGATGATTAAGTATGATGCTATTGTAAAACGGGTTTAGACAAACAAGAACAATCACAAGGTAAGTTTCACAATATGAAATCGTCTAAGCAATGAAATATAAACTAGAGTAGGACATTTTCCAGTTCTGAGAAAGTTCTCTAATTTTAGAATCAATTAACTAGAAGATATTTTTGAAAGTTTAACCTTTCTTTAGAACTTTTAGGTAACTCAAGACTATATTTTATAGGCATATTTCATCTTTTTGCTTCCAAAAAAACCATTTACAAAAGTATACCCATTAAGAAGAGTGCTGTGTAAGTTATAAACTCTAAAATGGCATTAAATACATAAGTTCTTGGCACAACAAGCAGGAGGAAATACGCAAAATTAATTTTAATGTAACAGATAATAAAGTTGACAATTATACAGCCTAAGACAAAAAAGTAAATGTAGACCATTGGGGCCCATAGTAAGAACAATATAAATCTTCATGATATTTAGCCTTGCAACTCTACACTTAGATTGGGAAGTTCTTTCTCTGGCTTTTTCCTTACTCTCCTCAAGTTGGCATCCCCCATATATGTTCTGTATACCAAAAAAAAAAAAAAAAAAAAAAGATGAAGAGCACAGACTCTGAAAGCTGACTGGCTAGATTAGAGTCCTAATTCTGATACTTAGCTGTGCAATTTTGGACAAGTTACACAAACTCTCTGTTCTTCAGTTTGTTTATATTGAACACGGGGTAGAAATAGGACCCACTTCACAGGATGTTAGGATCACTATATGTAAAGCATTTGGAATAGTGCCTGGCACATTATAAATGCCATATATTGGCTGTGATTATTGGCATTGTGATGGAAATTAATTAATATCCTAAAGCTTAGTTCCTACAGTGGTTGAGTTCCAAAAAAATGAAAAGAAATTCCTTCCAAGGAGCATGTTACAAAACTATATTACATGCTACAATAGTAGAGAAAGAAAATCAATAACTGTGTCATAATTCTTATATGTACAGCTTCATCTTCCTCTAATATTACAACAATAGGAACACTTCTTCCTTGGAGATACAAGTTACTAATGAAGTACATGAATTATGCTCCAATGGTTTTCTATTTATTAATTGCTTATCTCATCAATTAACAAAAATAAAAAAGATTAATTCTTCCAATTCCACCTCTCAATCGCTTATACAAAGTATAGTCCCCTAATATTTTTTTTTCTTTAGGAAACAAACAAGTACACTCAAAGATATTATTTGGAAAGGAATATATCTCAATTTTAATAGATAACAGAAAACCTTCCTCTTCTTGAGAACTTGTTTTGTTTTCCAAGAGTTCAAAACACTTTAAATTACTTTGGGGTGTACATTGAAAAAGAAATGATTAGTTGGGAACTAAAATAAACATTTGGCTATGGTGGATTTGACTTGTATTCCTTCACACCATACTTCTCAAGTAAATGTCACTATAATGTAAGTTATAACCAGGCTTCTCTTTAAATTATGTAACAATAAAATAAGTGAATAAAATCAAAATACAACAATAAAACATATTAACAATTAGAAAGAGAAGTGCCAAACATGGGCAATCCTTTCTCTTATGCACCCAATTTTAAATAGCTCCACAGAAATTTGGGAGTTTTTAAGGCCTTTTCAGTATACTCATATTTTTATCTTGAACACTGATATTTGAATTGTGTTTCAGTCTTTCATAACACTAACTTATTTTCTGTTCTTGTGTAGCTTGTCACTTTTGCAGACTAGTTCTTCCAAAAACATTTGAAAATAAGTTTGGAATACGCCCCCATAACTTACTAGTCCAAAATTTTAAGTAGTATTTCATTCGTTTTTTTAAAGTTTCTTTTAGAAGTGTTTTTGTATATATCAGTTTGACCTCCTATTAATTGAGATTAGTAGTTTGCAGGTGTATAGTTTTTAAATGCTATTCTGCCTCCTAATATCTCTCAGATATGTGCTGCCCTTTGACTTGATCTTCGCTGCTGTCTTAAAACCCGCCTTCACCACTTCTCATCTAGCTCAGTGCCCTGATTTCAGAACTCTCTCTCCACTTCTATCTTAACTTCTTCTAATCCAACTGATTCTCAAGGTTTTTACGCCAAAGCAGACATCTGATAACATTACCATTACTTAAAATGTGCTCATGCATGCTTTAATCCATACAATGCCAAATCCTTTGATATGGATAATATGGTACTCTAGTTAGGGAATTATTTGCAAGAAACAGAAAAAACTTTGAACTTGAGAAAAGACATAGATTGGGTCACAAGAATCAAAGGAAAGACTGATGAAATAGGCTGAGAAAAGGATTCTGGGTTGCAGGAACACACGCTTCATCTGTTCACATCGCTACCGTATCAGCCTTTGGGTTCATATGCCACGGACAGGCAGACAAACACCATGGACACACCATGTGCTTCACTGGGTTAAATTCACTGCAGACTGATACCTAACAAGATTCTGTCTAGTGGGAAGTGGAAGCGTCTATGGTAGAGAATGCTAACTATTCACGATATTCTATCTTTTCATCACATTTCCCACTTCATATAAAACCTCTTATAAGAAAGTCTACATCTCACCCTCCCACACACAGTGTACCCATGTAACTAAGTTCCAGCCAAGTGCATGAGCAGAAGTTGCTGTGAGCGTCTCCGGGAAGAAACCTTAAAAGTAAGGAGCGGACCCCTTTTTCCCCTTCTTCTTTCGTGCTTGCCTACAGAAAGGCTGTAGGAATGTACTCTTAGAAGGCAGGAAAAATAGACAAGGCCAGCTGCCATCCTGAAACAGCAAGTGGCTTTGAGCATAGAAGACACCATGGCAGAAAAACAACAGAGAGCGAAGCTCTGTTCCTGACATCGCGAACCGTCAGAGCAGCGCTAAACTAACTCCCTCTGTATTCCTTTCATGTGAGAGAGAAAAAGACACATATCTAATTTATGCCATTGTAATTTGTGGAGTGTCCGCTACTTGTAGCCAAATCTAATATGAACTAAAACAGTTCTTCAAAGCAAATTCCAAGTGTTAATACTGGAAGAAAGAGTGAGGGACACTAAGCAGAAATAAAACAATAGATGCCCACTCTTCACAGTCTTTCGTGAGTTTGACTCCACTACATTTTTCTCTCATTTTATGCAGAGTTCCTTTGTATTTAGAGTTGCACAGATATTTCAAGTTCTCTTAACAAAAGCATTAGTCGGTTGGGTGGCTCTTCCCTCTTTATCTGAACGGCTAGCTTTACCCACTCTGAGTTTCAGGTCATCAATTTGATTCTCTTAACATTTTCTGAGTTCCACACTTCGAAGTGAGTTTCTTTTTCCACCTGTCCTCCAAGTTCTCATGTGACTCTGAAGTTCCACTATGGTGCTTACTGTACTTACATTGAGTGACTGGTTTTCTTGTACTTTTATTCTAACTAAAGGATGCACTTTCTGTATGCAGAGTTGCATAGAGAAAGGCCACATGCGTGTACTCCTAGAAGGCATATCAGGAAGACAGTGGGGCAGCCAGCCCTCGGCAGAAAAGTAGCTGACCTGCAATGCAGTTGTAATGGAAGCCTCAGCCAGTCTGTGAGGAGAGCACTAGAGCTGGGGCGGTTCTTCAAAGCCGTCACAAATGGAGACAAGGAGCAGATCCTGCTATCCTCACAAGAGCCAATCTTGTATTTTGCCCCTACCACTTCCTTCTCAGGAGGATAAACCTCGGGTGAAAAAGATCCTGTTGTAAGAGCAATTTCGTAACAAGGAACTCATATATGATCCTTTAGTAGCAGGCATCCTCCACAGCTAAAGGTTGGGTGAGCACCACAGTATCCAGTATAATCAGAGACCATGTCTTGCTCACTTGTAAACGTGCAAGGCCTAAAATAATAAAGCAATTATTTTGTTTCGGGTGGGTAGACTGAGGGACAACAAAACCAGTGAATGATGATGCATATTCTCTGGCAGAGGAAATAAAATCACTGAAGGAGAAATAGAAGATGCTCAGGAAAAAGGTAACTATGGAAGCAAATTGCTGCTAAAGAAGGCAAAATAGAGTAGAAATAACCTATCAGCACTAGTCTTACATGCCTAAGAGATGAGAAAAATGAGACACCCAAGAAGTTCAGCAGCCTCATCAAGGTCTACTCCCAACATGAAAGAGCGTGAGTGGTAGGGGTGCGAGTTGAAGCATATGTAGACAAAGCTAGTCTTAAAAATAAGGAACAAGACTTCGTTTGTCAAGCTAACAATAAAGGAAGCTAGTACAGACCCAAAGAAAATGTTGAAGTAGAAAGGAAAGGAAGAATTTAAATGTATATCTTTCAATATTTTCAGTAAAATAAGAAATAAACATAATAGCAAAAGTTGAATAAAAGTTGGTAAAAATTTCAACAGTGCAAATATTTGTTTTTTAAAAATACATGTTATAGGATTACCCCAAGAAATCAAGAAGTGTGAAGAAAGTGAATTTCTACGTAGGGATTTTTTTCAACCTTGTTGGAAGTTCAGTTAAAATGAGATAGCAGTTACTGTCATATGTCAGGTTACAATATACACCAGTGCTCAAAAAGAGTTATTTCTACAATTTTCATACCGAAAATATTTATAGGCTTTTTCTTCTTCAAAAACCGTAAATGCCATTGATTATTTTATCTTGGAATTCTTGGAGAAAACATTGTATATTAATAGCCTCCTTTTGTTAGCTTCTCTTTCTGAAAATGTGTGGCGGTATTACAGAATTCATTTAGAATATCTTCCTCGTGGAATGTAAGTCACATCAGCATAAGCAGCAGTGGCAACATCTTCATCATTACCTGCTACTTGATATGTTTATAGCACATTGCTGTTCACAAAGGTTTTACATACATCAACCACTGATCCTCTCTAGTCCCTTGTGAGACCAAAAAAAAAAAAAAAATAGAACTTACACTTGAACTCCTCCGTGCCAAGTACTCCTGTCCCCTGCAAACAGACACTGGTACTCAAATATACTGTATGTTCATTTTCCTGCTAGCAGTAACTCCTAGTTGTTTGCCTAGCAAGTGCAAGGCCATGAGTTTGATCTGACCAAGAAATAATAATAATAATTACCAGTAGTAAAGATCAATTTAACTATTAAGCATATATTTCTTCTTCTTCCTTGAATTTCCTAAAGTTAACCTGCTATAATTAAGAAATGTCCATTGAAAAGGTTAAAAAAAAGAAAAGAAAAGGTCATATTCTATTTACAAGATCAATCTCAACCATTGTCATAACAACTGTCAAGCAGAAAGAAAAAAAAAATCACTAACACCACTCTTCTTCATTAAAAAACAACAGGATTTTTGCCTGAGGTGAGATGGTAGAGTAAAGCCCCAAATTGGCAATAAAATGCTTCAGAGGAAAATTCTGGCATCAATCTAACAAATAAGCCAAGAAAAAGAAAAGGCATTTCTTGCCAACATTCTGTGTGAAAACATAAGCAGGGATGGTGACACTTGTTCAAAAAGTTATCTGAAACATATTTTTGAGTTCCAATTAGCAGAAAATTCCTGCAGATCCAAAATTTCCACAAGTTACTTTTCTCCCCAGGATCTGCTTGAGGATTTACTCAACTTTTGGGTGGGTTTACACAGATCTCAAGTTTCTACTAAAAGTATTATTACTATTAAAGTGCATGCGACAGGAAAATTGTATTATCTACTCTACTACATTTAAATGGCTGCACTGGGCTGACAATGAAAATAAATAACAATCCCAGTGCATCTTTCAGATGTGCATATTAGAAACACCATGTAAAAACAGAGAAGAAGCCGTGACTCTAAACTAGCCAGAGGCCAAAAGCAGGAACTCTCCTGACCCTTCTGAGCAGTTTAGAGATAATGCAGATAAATCAGAGCAAGCCAAGGAGAATAGAATGCATCTCAGACTTGGCTCAGAGGAAAAACCATACGAGACACACTCGGGGGAAACTCAATTTATGCAGCCTAGAGAGTGAGCTTCACGGAAGGAATCTGATTGTAATCTATAAGTACCACCAAGGAAACACCATAAATAATTAAGAAAAGAAATTGTATTGTCTCTGAAGTACGTCTCAAAATTAAGTTTTAGGTTTACCTCTCCCCTCCTTTCTTCTTGGCGTCAAAGCATGTTTGTATTGAGAATCATTTGGTCCTGCTTGGGATATACTGCAGCAGAAAGTCAGATGGGTGGGTGCTTATAGCTACATTGCTCTGAGTGAAGAGCACGACTACCCATCCTGCCATGCAGCTCAGACTGCCTGAAAAAAAAACCACTGTGAGAGCAGAAGGGTAAGATCTCTGTCAGCCCACACTCCTGAGATCTAGTTCTGCACTCCGGGAAGCCGGGGAATCACAGCCTCCCACAACCCAAGTGGAGAACTGGGCTACGTGTATTTCACTATTGCATCCGTTCGCTCCAAGGAGTCCTTATCATGTGCTAGGACAGTGTTCCTTAATCTAAGTGAACACAAATCATGGGGAAATTGCCTTGAAATGCTGACTCTAATTCACTAGGTCTGGACTGAAGCCTGAGATTCTGCATTTTAATCATGCTCACAGATGGCAGATGCTGACAGTCTGGAGACCGCACTTTGGGGAGCAGGGGCCAGAGTTCAGGGTCCCTGAGGGCAGACACAGAGAGGGACAACCGAATACACCGTGCTGACCTGGCATGGGCAGTAGAGCCCACCTGAGAGGCACAGAGAAAGCAAGCTTCTCGTAGAAGATGATATATGAAGACAGGATATCTGTGCAATTAAACACCAGAAAACAGCATCCAGGAAAGTCCTACAAATTTTTATTTATAGATAATGAATACGGATAACTTCAGGACTAGGAGAGATTCTGTTAGCTGCTGAGTTTTTTAAGATGGTCTACGATTTTACAGTTTTTTTCTGAACCTAACACAGTGTGGAGTAAAATAGCACAGCCTTTGGAACTGATGTCTCTGAACTTTAGTTTCCCAGTAGTAAAAGGAGCATAAATAAAATCTGCCTCTGGGGTTTGAGAAGGGATAACAAATGTAAGTTCTTAAATGTTAAACATCTTTTTCCCTTTTAGAGGCACCTAAAATAAACTGTATCTCCTGCCACACCATCAATACTCTTTCTTCCTATCTTACGTATCCACTTCCATTCCTGACTTCTAAATGTGCCTATGTCTGAGGAGAATCATACTGAATTTACAAATTTTATGCCTTTTTTGAAAATGTGTTAAATCTATTATCCCACTTGCTCACAGAGCATTTTTCAAATAACTGTTCATGAACCTATACTTTAAAGAAATATATACATATGCAAATCACACACCCTGGGTTTTTCATGGCAGCACTGATTTCAAATATGCTGTCCACTCATCAAACGACAGTCTCCAGATTGGAACTAAAAAACAAGGTCATCAGAGATATAAAACCAGAACATTCCGAATGTCTGCCAGTTCCTGGAAAATATTTTACTAAATCTTTTTTTTAATAAATTCAATTATCTACTTTAAAATTCCTACGTATGACGTTCTTATGGGGCAGGCCTCCTTGAACATGATATTGTCACTGTCTTCGAGTTGTTGGTGCTTCGTTTGGGTGATTATGTTTACAGAGAAGTAGCTGGCAGACTGTGGGAGAAAGTCTCCTTAACATGCTGACCCAAGTACAGTATGGCTCTTGATACCAAGTCTCTTCTGTGGGTTCCTATCTTCTTCTAGCACATCACAAAAAGACCGAAATAAAAGATGCTTAAATGCCAAAGTAATTTCTAAGATCCCACATATGTGCTACTGGTCCTTTTGTACTTAATGTCTGTAGCTCAAAAATGAATCTTCCTGAAATGGATGCAAAACAGCTTTTAAGGGCTACACAGTAGAAATAGAATACACTCACTGAAATGTCTTGCTAGCATCTACAATTCATCCTCAAGAGAACACAAAGAAAATGCTGTGTTTGGCAAGCTCCTTAGGAATATGCACGCAAAAAAACTAGACTTCAAGTGGGAATGGATTTGGAAAATACACTGTTCTTGTCCCTGTTCTATCATGAAGGATCGAATCAAACCCTATAGCTACTCTTTAAATCATTTTTACTGAAGAAAAATTCTGGCATGAAAGGAAAAAAATCTACAAATGAGTAAAGTGTCGAGTATGGCAATTATGATGATGAATGCTTTGCTGAACAATATATTACCCAGAGATTTTTTACTCTGTGTGAGCACTGTAATATTATTTTATGCAGCACCCCTTGAAATACAATTCTAGTCACAGAAACCACTGCTGCTCTTCTCTTTTCACCTTAAAAAAATTAAAAGAAGAGAGAGTAATTAGTAAGACCATGCAGAGCACTCGCAATAAACTTAAAATGATACCCATTCCACTGGCTATGGAATACCTAAAAGTTGGCTTTAATCTTCAGATAGTTAGACCATAAAACATCACTGTCCTCCATGCACTGTCATTTAAATTTGAATTATTAAGCACAATAATGCTTTTTTTTTTAAACCTATGCTTTTTCAGTTACAGGGTTTCAAATAGGAAGTTTATGCAACCTTAGAACAATACTATAAGATGACCAGAGCTCAAAAAACAGTTCTCCCCCATACCCTTGGGGGGGTGTTCCAATACACTGAGTGAGTACCTAAAATCAAGACAGTAGCAAACTTTATATATATTATGTTTTTCCTGTACATACATAGGTATAACAAAGTTTAATTTATAAATTAGACCCAGTAAGAGATTAGTAATAATTTACCATAAATCTTAGCAACCTCATCAAATGATTTTTTTTCTTAAGTCATGAACTTACACCTTTTCAGTTAAGGAAGGATTTTACAGCTTCTCTTCGGCAAGTCCAAAATGCCAGTATCACCACTCTTGTACATTAGGGCCGTTACTAAGTAAAATAAGGATTCCTTGAACACAAACATCACGATGATACTGTGACAGTGAATCTGATAACCTGGACAGCTACCAACTAATGCTAGGTAGCACACACAGCATGGACATTCTGGACAAAGGGATGATTCGCATCCCCAACAGCATGAGGTGAGGTAGCAAAATATTTCAACAAATGACACAGGACATCATGTACTGTAAAACACATACACTGTTGATTCCTGGAACTTTACATTTAAAATTTTCACATGGTAATTGACCTTGCATAACTGAAGCTGTGGAAAGCAGAACTGCAGGCAGGTAGAGATTACTGTAACTCTTCACCTCGACCCCAAATCCAAATCATTGAATCAATGTGATGGTATTGAGGTATTTTGTTCCCATTTTTACCTTCAAAAATGTATTCAGGCTATGTGGGCAAGAAGATCAAACAGGATTTATTAATGACACAGTCTTAGACACACTCCTGTGTATTCACCTCATCTCTGAGGTTTGTGAATTTGTATTACCAAATCCCTTCAGCCTATGTCCATTCACTATTATTCCACAGAACAAAAAATCTTCAGTAGGACTGAGTAATTCTTTTTAAACCCATTACTGCCAAAAATTCTTCACAATGTCTTCTTAAACTATCTTCATTTTAAAAGTAGACCTCAATTACCTTTGCCTGGATTGCTACTGTCTCCTCACGCCAACTTCCTAATTTTTATCCTTTCCTAAGTCAGACAAATTTCAAATATCCTCAAAATACCCTTCCTTACCGTTTTTATCCCAGCTATAAATCTTATTGTAAGAGATCAATGCATACAAGTAAATATTCAAAGCACTCCATGTTTTCTGATTTCATTTGTACCTAGTTTCTCCATCATTTAAATAATCCATCAATCTCCACCAGGCACCACCAGAGTTCTTTGTCCTCAGTTAAGAGCTGGAGGAGAAATACCCAGGTAAGGAACATGCTTCCCATTAGCGGAAGTATTCAATTAAGGCTTAACAATGAGTGATCAATTTCCATCATATGTATGTTTCTATTTATTTTGAAAATACATTTTTAGGAGATATATTCATCTCCCACTTCATACTGTCCTTCACAGACAATGATAATTTCAGTACATGAGAAGAGGGCAAGGTATTAAAAGTTGAATTACCTATTGCTTCTCAAATGTTAATGTCTTTGTAAATTGCTTTGGCGACTTATTTAAGTGTAGGTTCTGATTCAATCGGTCTAGGCTGTCACTGGGACGCTACATGTCCAACCCAGGTAGTGCCTAATGTTGATACTGCTAATTATTGACTCACATCATTGTAGGGACTCCAAAGACAATGTCTCTCTCTGTCCCTCATGTCTCTCTCTAGTGCCTGGTCCAGGACATACCTACAACCTGGCCTACAACCTGGCCTACTACCTAGTAAATGGTCAGTAACTATCTTTGAAAATGATGATTAGTTATAGGTAAGACATAACCAAAGAAGAAGCAAGAAATAACAGGGAAGTACATTCATCTTCACCAACTTTTTTTACACAGAGTTGGTTTAAGCATCCCTAACCCCAGCTTCTCATCCTGGCCATCAACCGGTCCATATTTGACTCAACATCTCAATCTCTCTGCTTCTTCCCTGAACATATATAAATGCAAACAGAGACCCCTTCAACTTCTTCCTTTTCCCTCATAGCCCTAGGTCCACCAACTCTCAGCTCAATTCCCACCTCTTCCATAAAGTCCAGTCTGGCCTTCTCAGTGCCTTCTACACCACCCTTCCCAAGAAATCTGTATCTCACAGTTCTTTCTTGGGTATTGGAAAGTAAGTACAATGACAGATCAGCAGCTCTATGGCAGAGGTAATTATCCCACTTGGTGGCATAAAAATGAAATGTCTTACTGTAAAAGCAAAACTCACCAAGAGAACTCACTGTCATATTTTCATGGTCCCTGCTAAGTAAAAAAAAAAATCCTCTTCATAGCTTTTTCCATTCATTTCTTGTGATACAAGACAGATCAGAAATATGAATCAAGCTATTTGAACAAAGAGACACTAGGAAGTGTTCTGGTACAGTGGTAGGAGCATAAGTTTTGGAAATCAACACCTGGATGCAAATCCTAGCTCCATCACTTGTTCTTATGGCTTCGGATAAGTTCTTTGGCTTGTGGGAGCCCAAATATCTGTATTTCAAGGAAATAAGTGACATACACAAAAAGCTGTAAAAAAAATTAGATAACACAACAGATGTAAACTGCTTAGCAAAGTGCCTAGCATAGAGCAGGTGCTCCAAGTTTGTACGTTACAATGTCCATCAAGAATTCTTATGGAAACAGCGGTCGTCAAAATGAAGTCTTCAGTGAAAGGGGGGGCTTCACCTGAAAATTCACTACAGAAGCACATTCTCAGCCTAGTCCCAAACTTCTTCAATTAGAACTCTGGGAATGGAGCTCCACCACCTGTGTTTTAACAAGCCTTCCTGGTGAATCGGATGCATGCTAAAATTTCAGAAGTATTATTCTAAATATTAAAGAAACTATAGATGTAAACTCTCTAAGCTTAGTGTCAGGTCCAGGAGGGGATACCCACTAAATGGCTCATATTATTCGAACAGGATATGATTTTTACTTGGAAAGTGTTTTTTCTTACCTTTTTCTACTTCCCAGTACTCAATGTCCTGCCCTGTGTGTCAAACTTCCTAGTTACTTTAGTTACAGAGCTACCTAATTGCCACCCTCGGGGAGTGCCCCGAAATGCTGCTCACAAAGTATTTAACTGTTTATTCAATTGCCTGCCCAGAAACACCCGTGAGTCTAGTTACCAGCCACGAACACCGGGCGCTCCTGTCGCCTGCAAGTCCAACAGGCGAGACCCAGCCACGCTTTCTGCTCACACGGTTACTGTCACCATGACCACATGAAGCAGCGACACACGTGATTCCAAATTGCTCCATATTTTTTGAGCTTTGATTCTGATTTCTGACTTTTCTTCACTTTTATGTTTTTGAGAATTAGGGGTGGGGGTGGGGAGGTTGCCTGTGTTTCCTTAACAGCAGAGTAGTAAAACTTTTCCATAAAAACTGTGTATTGCTCAAGGCCAGACCGTTAAGCAGCTGGGGCATTTTGGGCACTGCCTGTTACTGATTTTATTTCCTTTTCACTGCACTTGCAAGCAAGTAATTTATCTTTAAATTAGCAAGCAAGAAATGGGAAATAAAAGAAATATGTTTTATTTAAAGCAGTGTTTGGGGCCAGGCATGGTGAGGGAAATGGGACCAGCCTGTGCTGATTTCATTTTCATTAAACTGCACTGACAAGAAGCCCATTTATCTTTTTTGGAGTCCTACTTTTGTCTCTCATCTCCTTGCTTCCCTGTACTTCTCGTCATTCCTTCCCCCTTCATCTCCTGTCATATCACCGTTCTTGAATTTGGATGAGAACATACTGGTGCAATAAAGGACAAATGATTTTTCAGATACCAAGCCCCAAGACATTCTTTTCCTCCCAAAAGCAGGTGACATGGGATAAATCGGTCATCATTCCATGGTAAAAATTGAGGGAGAACCTCTTTTCCACCCAAATAGGCTGAACGATAATCAAAGAAAATGTTCCACTTCTACTACTTACTCGTTTTAAAATAGAGATATACGATTCTGCCATCTATCAATGCAACCTGTGATGTAGTAATAAAACAAAATTGGAACAAGCTAGACATTTTCCCAAAAATCAAAGAAATCAATGTTCTTTAATAAGTTCAGGGTGCTTGCTTCTAAAACACTGTACAATACTTACTTCAAAGACTTGAGAGGAAAAGTATTGCATTACTATCATGAAAGAAATAAATGGGTTCAGTGCATGTCTTAGCGTGATAGTAATTCTCATACTTCCAAAGATCTGTTCTAGACAGACCCAATTCATATTTCCAAGTCAAACGGAATTTTCCTGCAGCTTTGTTTTTTTTTTTAATTGTGGTACATGTTTTCTACTATTTACACTTTTAAGGACTGATTCATCTGAAATGGATAAACCCTATTCTCATTCATCTCTATTTAGTATCAAAAAGTAAGTATGTGCCTTTAATTGTCTCATAATCCCTTCTACTTTGTTTATCATCATTAATAATGTATGATAATCACTGATTTTCATGTCTGTCTCCTAATCGGTCCAACTACAAGCTGAGAAGGGCTAACACCCCAAAATCAGAGCAAAAGACAAGAACATGGTGAGTTATCTATAAATCTTGTTGTGACAAAATGAATGACTAAAAACTTTACAAAAATTGAAGACTATGTTCTATTTCTATACAGTCATATTTTCAGTGCCATCAGAAAATTAAACCAGAAGAGAGGGACAAATTATTAGCCCTATCATCTATAAAGGATAAGTTATTAAGCAGAAACTTATAATTGAGCTCTTAAAATAAAGTAGAATACATATATATTAAATATAAACTAGAACACATGCGTGTGTTTGTGCGTATGCTAGAATAAATAATGAACTTTTTACTCAAATTGGGCTACACCAATTAGGAAGATCCTTTGAAATTATGCCACCTGAAAATTAAAAGTATAACAAAGCAAAGTTAACAGAAAGAAATATTTCCGCTTCATGAAGTTACTTCACTTCATGAAAAATCAAATGTGTTAAATTATTTCTGCAAAAAGTAAAAACAAAAAAAAAAATTGGCCCAGTCCACTTAACGTGCGTGTATATTGTAATTTCTCTTTAAAATACAACATGGCAGAAACATACTAAAATCTCGAAACTATGTAGAATAACGGTGACCGGTATGCCTCCAAAAGGCCCCCAAATCATACAAATATAAATTGCTTTCCTATTTTATCTTCCTAAAATCATGACAAATTAAATCATCAATAATCCAAACATAAATGTAAGAAGATTTTTTGACTTATGCTATAGGCATATGCATAAGCATTTAAACAGAAAACCAAAGAAGTGTGAACATTGTGGAAAGAATACAGATAAAATTTAATTTGAACCACTAAATTGCAGTAAAATGACCTACTGCCAAAAAAAAAAATCCAAATTAGACAATTACTTATGAAGTCTATCATGCACCTTCTGTTTTAAGCATCTTTAAATGCTTAACCTATTCTATCCATTACACCCTCTGTAGAAATAGAATTTTAGACTGCCCCAGTACAGAGCAAAATGAAGGCACACTGAGCCAGCATCAGATGGGATTTGGGGGTCTCATCTTTATGTATTTAGGCTTTGGTCAATAGAATTCATAACCTTACATGGTTTAAGGCTACTAAGGTAGGTTTCTCCCTCTGATATTCCTGGGCCATTCACAAAGCATGTCAGTATGTAAAAATCAGAGCTCCTGGTGTCAATTAGGTAAGAACCAAGCAAGGACAATTAGTGGAAACTGGGCTGTTTGCCCTCTACACACTCGAGTAAGAAAATTGACAAGGAAATGTGTGAGAGGCAAGTGGCAAAAATAAGCCTTAGAAGAATAAATTCCCAAAACGATCTTCGAAAGTCACAGCTAGTTCTTTTACGTTTAGAATCTGATATGTAATCAAATGGCTTAGGTGTTAATTTTATGTTATATCTTTTCTTCTTTTAAAATTAATCCTATAAAGGAGAATAACTTCTAAGAACTAGCTTCATATGGGATTTAAGGAGCTTCAAAAGAAAAATAAATGTTCAAGTGTACAAGGAGAAAAATAAAACAAAAATTCCCTAAAATGATACACAGTATCTCTTAACTGTGATCTCAGAGCAGCTTCCTCTATTGGCAATGTCATTATGAATATAGTGTTGAATTCTAAAAAAGAAATTTTTATGGACAACTTGGTGGTTCAATGTGTTCTATTAGATGATGCATTAAAGTGTAATAATCCCTCAAATAAAAATAGTTTTAGACCATCATAAGCCTAACTTCAGTGCTTTAGTCAGCAGGAAGAGTTAATGATGTGAAATGGACATTCATTCATTCATTTCATCATCAGTGTGTTCTTTGTTTTTTGGAGACAGGGTCTGGGTGTGTAGTTCAGGCTGATCTTGAACTCACAATGTAGCACAGGCTGGCCTTGAACTCGAAGAAATCCTCTTGCCTCAGCCCCCTGAGTTCTGGGATTACAGGTGTGCACCACCATTTTCCACTGCATCAGTCAAAATTTATTAACTGGGAAATCTAGAACATATTTATGTCACCATGAACACACCAGGTCTCACCTCTCTGCTTCATTTTCTCAGTAGAAGGTAACTAAGGAAAAACGAGGCTCCCCGACTTGGATTTTATTCTCACTAATGAGAGCTTCAGCTCAGGATCTCCAACCTCTTTGTCCTTCCTTCCCACTGAATGTGTCAGCACAAACCATTTTCTGAAATACCTTTGATTTTGTGGGAGATACGATAAAAGTCCTCACAAGGATTTTTTTTTAAAAATCAAAGTCCGATAACAGCTGTTACTTCTTTTTCTACTCTGAAAAATCTATGCTTAAAGGAAGGGACAAAATTTAGAATCGTAAAAATCAAAGAACTTTAGAGTTTACAGGGATACATACAGCTAGATAGAAAAATAGATGTATATAGTCATCTAGCCCAGAAATTCCCAAATAGGCGTCTCAAACTTGCTGCCCCTTCTTACAGAAGCACACACCATTTAAATCAAAATGAGAAAATGAAGGGCAATGTGGAGAATTTTGACAAAGCTCAGTTAATCGAACATGGGATTGTTATTCTGAGAGTACAGGTACAATTCTTTTGATGTTAAAGTACACCTTCATGGATGGAATAGAAGCAATAGCAATGGCAGTTGTTACTATTTGACAAACTGAAAATTGCTAAATCTGTAACATATACATATTATACTATTATATATGTATATATACATGTATTTTTTTCATATATACATGTGTGTATATATATATATATGTATATATATATATATATATGTGAATGAAATTCTCCTGGTGGGTGAATTCTCTGATGTTGGAAATTTTATTTCAGCCAAACACTGTTGTCTTATAGATAAACCCTGGTGAGATAAAGGTACTTCAACAAAGTCACATGGTATTTTAAGCACCAGAATCAAATATAGGATTAGTCTCCTCTGACAACAAGTAAATACTTTTTGGTTTTGAATCACATAGATATCCTTTAAAAATAACAACGATAATAAAAATAACTATTTTCCTCACAAATATGGAACAGTTGGTGGTTGAGAAGAAAGTACAGATTCTCCCACATGTTCCAGTTGTTCTAACTGTCTCTATGGAATTGGTCAAATATGTCAACTACTTTTAAGAACTGGATTGATTCTGTCTCGAGTGATCTACAAGAAAGAAACTTACTGTCCTCCAACAAATTATCAAGTTATTTTATGGATATATTATATCAAATGCTTGATGCATAGTCCCATAAACTACGAATAAGTGTTTTTGTGAAGTAAACTGTGCAACAGGTCATTATGCAGCTAATTACTTAAATGAAAAGTCTTAAACCTATTACTAAAAAAAGAAACAGTTTGGACTGTGTTACCAGTTTCACTAAATAGTTCTTCATTTCAAAGTAATTAAATTTTCCCTTCTAACATGAAGATTTCATCATG
>PVJO010018022.1:0-37732 GCA_004026905.1 Hystrix cristata | reverse complement strand
ATCGAATTGTTTCTCTGATATGAGAAACCATAACTGTAAATAAGGACAAAGAGGTGTAATAGATATTATATAAAAGGAAGATGGTGTGCAGAGGAGAGGAGTACTAGAAGGAAAGAAGGGGAAAAGCAGAAAGGCAACAGGGGAAAGAGAGGGGAAAGGGAAAATATGGAAAATGATAAATGATCCTGCTGTAAATAGGAAGGGAGGGAGCAGAGGGGAGGGGCGGGGGAGAGGGGGGAGAACCAAGATGCATCATGTATAGGTACAGAATAATTGTAATGAATGAGACCATTGTATGAAGAATGTACCAATACATGTTCTTGGTTTAAAATTTAAAAAAAAGTGTAGTAAATGTCATCTATATTTTTTTTTCTTTTGGTTCAAAAGTTTCAAGAAGATACTTATCACTTGGAAGAACTGTTACTCATGTTTGACTATAAATCAATATGTAAAGAGGAGCAAAAAGAGAGAAATCATCAACTCTGCAAACATAGTGCACGGCAGTAGAGGAAAAATTCTCTGCAAAACCAGACAAACTTGCTGCCAGGAACAGGAGAAAAATTTGGAGAATTTCTCATTTTTAATTTTAAGTGATCGAAGAGGACATTTTTATCTTTGAAGCAAGTTTGGGAGATTATGAATAGGGCTCAGGGGAGTCTGCATAAAGAATATAAATGTACATGAGCTGGTGGAGGGATTATAAACAATACAGGTAGAGAATGATAGATGAGCTTTTGTAAAAATCACATTGGAAAAAGAGTAGCTATATATGCAAAACTTAAAAGTTGCATAGAAAAGACAAGGAGAGAAAAATAAAAACAAAAGTTAATTTTTCCTGGTAGTTGTCCTTACCACATTCAGCTGATATTTTAGAGCAGCATCTGAAATGTTACCACCTGGTGAAATGATTCAATGTCTCATTCTGCAGTGAAAGAACCCAGCAACCAGCGTCGCCCACCTACAGACAGAACACTCTGGACAGTGTCTGGAGCAACAGGATCTTGGCAGGGGTGGAGATCTGGATATTCTGAATTAATGTCTTTGGCCTGCTCCTGGTCAAGGGTGAGAAAGAGTTTAACCATAGATCATACGTGTAATTTGATGACAATAAATTTATTGAGAAAAGCAAATTGAGTTGTAACTCTGCTCTCAATTCAAGGTTGAATTGGTCGCGGATTGGCAACAAAAACGAGAGTTTGGAAAAATCAATGAAAACATTAGGTAAGAGCGATTGTCCATATAGAACTCTGAACCAATTCTATTGTATGTGTACTATTCTCTTGTGAATTGTGTGCTATAATCCTTTATATCAGCAAAATTTATTCTAGATCTGCTAATAATTTAATATAAATCTTAATTTTGTATAAATATAATTTTATAAAAATATATAATAAATCTGTATATGTGTGTGTATGCTTACATGCACATGTTTTTTCTAGAGCCAAATATTGAACATTTACCTGCTCATCACTATTAATGATCAATAATTATTTTTTAAAAATCAAATACAATTGACTGAAAAAAATGCAGGCGTAGTGGTGCATACCTGTAATCCCAGTACTCTGGAGGCTGAGGCAGGAGGATCACTGAGAGTCCAAGGCCATCCTGGGCTACATAGTTGAGTTCAAGGCCAACCTGAACTACATAGCAAGACCATGTCTGAAAAAAGAAAGGAATCGACTGAAAAAATTAGGTATATTAAATGAATGCAAAAACATGTATGGTTATATTTTTCTTTGATAAAATTGCAAACACAATTATGTTTGCTAATTGAAAAAAAACTATTAAAGAAGAGACTCATTAAAAATCATACATATATACCTAAACATATTTTAACTGAAAGTGAATATTTATGATGATTTGCCAATTTTGCTGGTTATAAATCTAAGACTTTAGATTTAGAATATGGGCACTTTGTCTTTGTGATTCTTTTAATGAGATGGGTGTCACTTTGTTCCTCAGGCTGACCTTGAACTTGACATCCTCCTGCCTCAGTCTACTGAGGCATGCACCACCATGCCCATGCCCACCTTTTCCTTTGCCTTTCTTGCACAAATCACATCCATTAATGCAAGATTTTGCAGACACTCAGGACCTGATGTGCATAACTTGATGGAGAGCAGCTTATCTGCCAAGAGTATTCGCTGTAGGATGCACCACTCAATGTGTCTGATAGAGGGATAGGAGGGCACTGGTCACAGGGAAATATGCTACAGGAGTTACTATAGTTTTATTTTAGAAAAGCAGTAACAATTTAAAGGTATCATAAAACCCTCAACTCAAAATCATATACTATTTCTCACCCACTAGGATAGCTACAATAAAAAAAAGTCAGGTAATAATAAGTAATGGTGAGGAAGTGGTGAAATTCAAATGCTCAGACACTGTTAGTAAAAATGCTGAATGGTGTAGTTGGTGTGGAAGAAGGTCTGACAGTTACTCAAGCGGTTAGATGTAGGGTTGTCATATGACCAGAAACTCTACTCAGAGACATATACTCAAGAGAAATGAAATATATCTTCAAACAAAAACATGTACACAGATACTCCCTGTAGCATTCATCATAGCCAAAATGTGACAATGCATATGTCTCTTAACTGTTTTAAAATCCCAAGACAAATCTTAAAATATATATTAATAAATGTAATATGAACTCCACTTATTCTCTGTGAAGAAAATATTGTAACTTTGACAAGAGACATAAAACAAGACTTGAAATACAGAAATGTACATTTACACAAACAGGATTTTGTGCAATATATATGTATAATGTGTTGTAAAACAACATATTGGGGGGTTGCTGGGGATCAAACTCAGAGATTGCACTTGTTAATACCTAGCAATGTATTTCAAATCAATGTATTTTAAATTAATTCATCTAAAGGTATATTTTAAATTTATATACATTATTTAATATCAGTGGAAATCTCATCTCTTCCCTTTGTTGTACTTGTCAATAAGATCCTAAAATTAACTGAAAATTTTAGAAATGATACTACTTTTCTTAAGGTTAAAAAATAAGAATAAAAAGAAGAGACTTACTCTATTACATATAAGATATTATTAAATTTGAATACAAATCAGAGTAGGCAGATATTAAAATTGAACAGAGAAGCCAGGAACATAATTTAAGAAATAACTAAATTTGTATACAAAATAAGTAAGGAGAGAAATAACTATTAAGAAACATCTGGGAAAAGATAAAACTCAATTCATCTAATACTTCACATTGAAACACAGTATAGATGGATTTTTAAAAAATATATAACCTACTAAGAGGCAGGGACATAGCTCAGTGGTAGAGTGCTTGCCCAGCATGCACAAGGCCCTGCATTTAATTCCCAGCACCACAAAAAGTGTAACTCACCCCAAAAAATAAATCTATAAAACAACCAAGATGGAAAAATACAGATGACTTCAGGTGAGAAAGCATATCTTGAGAAAATCTATAAAAGAAATATTTTAATATGTTAACATATACAAAAATCTGCCCTATACCAAAAAGTATTACAAAATTTAGAGTGGAAAAGAGAGAAAAAAAATGTGTGTAACATAAACACATTTTACAAATCACAAATAATGTAATGTCTGTAATGTGTAAAGTGCTTTTACAAATCACAAATAAAAAGACTACAGAAACCATAAATCGGGCTGGGGATTTAGCTCAGTGATTAGAGTGCTTGCCTTGCAAGCACAAGGCCCTGGGTTCAATCCCCGGCACCAAAAAAAAAAAAAAAAAAAGAAACCATAAATCACATATGCAGTGAATTTATTTAATAAAAATTTACTTATGAAAATATGCTGAGATACATAAATTATAAATTAAGTGCAAATTCATGGGTCACAGGATATTTTTTGCAAACTTTGAAATATTTAAAATGAGTGAGGTAAAAGAGACAGTCTTGAAAGTTCTTAGTTCATTTGTAAATTTCTATAACCATTTCAGACAGAAATTTTCCTAAGAGAATAATTAGTGATTTTAAAAGTCAAAGACATGAGGACATTCATAATTGTATTATTTCTTTTTTGCCATAAATAAATAAATAATAAAAGCAACTTCATGGTCCCAAATAAGGCACATGTCTAACAAATTATAATAAATTCACATGACTGAAATTATGTAGTCACTAACAAAAAAATCTTAAAAGAATTTCATTATGTAATAAAACGCTTGTATGTTAAGTCCAAAACTTAATGTACACAATTCCAGCCATTCTCTGGGTACATACACACACAACTCTTTATAAAACACTCACACATGAACTGAAAAAAATACAGGAATTTATATCATGATTATCTCTAGTTAATGATGTCACCAATAATTCTTATTTTTGTTTTCTTTTTTATAAAAAAAGAAAACAAAATTTCATAACAAAATAATAATATCAATAGTTAATACACTGTGTACTGTTATGTTCAAAGTAGTTACTCAGTATAAGACGTAAACCAAAATCACCAATGATTTCTATTTCTTCATGTAGGTTTTAAATATTTTCTGAATTTACTATAATCAACCTATTTACCTTAATAAGCAGAACTATGTTATTAAAATATGAACATACCAATTCTGAGACTGAAGCTATTGCA
The DNA here is from genome assembly GCA_004026905.1 of Hystrix cristata. Taxonomy (NCBI): domain Eukaryota; kingdom Metazoa; phylum Chordata; class Mammalia; order Rodentia; family Hystricidae; genus Hystrix; species Hystrix cristata. The sequence goes on along the minus strand of PVJO010018022.1, from coordinate 33,145 downwards.
TAAATTTTTACAATTCAGAAATACTCTATGAACAAACACTTACTGATCATTTACTACATCCCCAGCACAATTCCAGGCACCATGGGGCATAAGTTTTCTTTAGAACCTTATAGCCTAGTAACAGACCACACAAAAAAATCTCCCCCAGACTCTACTGTCAGAAAGATTATTCTGTAAGGTCACCAAGGCTGGCACTGATATGAACTCATGAGCCACAGGTTCTTATTTTGACTCCACTAACTCAGGAGTGCTCTACCTGTGTGAACAACGGTGACTGGTGGAGTACAGAAAGTCCCTGGCTTACTAGTTGTGAACTTTCACAGACACCAACGGACCTCAAGTTAGAAAGATTCCTAGATTCAAACAAATCACACATCTGCTGGGCACTGCCACAGTTGTGCTGCTGTGTGCTTACTGTACAGGGCGAACTTGTGCAGCATTACAGTACTCAGAGCCCAGGATGTCTGGAAGCCAGAGAAGCAGAGGTAGTAATGTAAAGGGGACTGCTAGGAAGCGTGAAGACTGCAATAACCATGGAAACAAAAGTGGAAATAATTGAGAGACTAGACTGAGGCAAAAAGATAGTAGATGTCATTCTATCATCTCCCACCTGCCCGCCCTCCTCAGGTTAGTAACTCACTTCTTCTCTGTTCTCTCCACTCAGTCCCCCACAGGCCAGCTGTTGCACTGTACTATACACCTTTTTAAGGTAACTGTAAAAGTAAAAACAGTTTATTTGTAGTATTTGTGTGTGTGTTTGGTTTTTTAAGGGTTTACATTGTATACAGTTGTGTCAAAGGTGTATAAGACTCACTTTGTCAAACCTTACGAATGAATCTGACTCACAAACATTTTCCCAGAATGAACTAATTTGTAAGTCAGGGTCTTACTGCACTCACGGATAAGCCACAAATGTATGTCAGAGTGGTCACGTACTCAATGACACAACAGAAAATAAGGATTGCGGTGTTAGCCAGCTTTCTGTCACTGTGACAAAATACCTGAGAAAATCAACATAAAAGGAGAAACGGTTTACTTTGACTCATGGTTTTAGAGGATGTGGTCTAGAGCAGTGGTCATGTTGCTTTGGGCCTGTGGCAGCACACTACATCATGGTGGGAACACATGGTGGAAGAAGTCCTTTCACCTCATGGCAGCCAGGAAGCAAAGAGAAAGAGGGAAGAGGGGACAAAGACCCAATAGTCACTCCAGAGACATGCCCCCTATGACCCCACTTCCTCCAGCCAGGCCCCACTTCCTCCCCACAGCATCCTGGGCTGGAGAACATGCCTTCCACACAGAATCCTCTGGAGGAACGTTCTAGATCGAAACTACAGCAATAGCTTACATCTGGACTCAGTCTTCTTCCTAGAACTCAGGTTGCAATCCTTTCTTTCCAAAGCTTGGCATTCCAAGGGTTCCTGTCTGTGTAGAAGATTCATAGCCTTTCCACTACATGGTTTGTGCAAATGTATTAGTCACCTCAGACCCACAAAGATATGGCCTCTTACAGCCAGTGGGAGAGAATGTTTATTCTATCAGTTCTGTCCGTTAAAGAAATTCAGCTACATCCATACTCTTTCATTCACTTCAGTTTCTAAATTTCTGAAAAAAAGGGACCCTATAGGCAACTCCGAAGTTTGTATAGACACTAATTTAAGCACATTAATTCTTCATAAAGAATCAAATGCTTCACGATGATTAACTCTGGGCTACTGAGTACATAGTAGAGAAGTGTGCACATTATCTGATTAATGACTTACCTGGGGTGCTGTATAAATATGCTCATACAAACTTGTCCACACACGCTTTGCTAGCCAAGCTGAAAATCATGTTTCCAGAGTATTTATACAAAATTAAACTGATGCTGCCAGAAAAAGGAGTTATTCTTGGTGGAGAGGAGGTGCATCCTTTTATAGCAGCCCACAGTGCTGGAAGAACACAGAATAATTTGGATATGCATTTCTCTCTAGTGTTGCCTCTTTAACAGGAGGAGAACTGTTGTCAGACCAAGGTTGTTTTCATATTAAAATTTATATCGAATCTATGAAGAAATGGCTTCTAGTAATCCCATTATTTATTGTACTATCTTTGCCCTTCTTGGACAAAAAAGGCTGGAGGATCACAAATTCAACCATAGCCTTGGTACTTAATGACTTACTGAGAACTTGTCTCAATAATAATAATAATAATAATAATACATAAATAAAAATTAAAAGGCTGGGAATGTAGCTTAGTCTGAAAACCTACTACTGGAAAAAAAAAAGTTAATTCAATTGCACCAGTACTCATGAAATACCTACTGTGTATAAGTCACCTTGCTCTGATTAGGGGAATACAAAGACATGTTAAAAATAGGTATGTACAACTACTGGGTAATAGTTAAACAAAATCCAAGGAAGTTAAATAGTTAAACTCCAAACTAGGCTCTGCAAGAGCTAGAAAAGGTGTTGTCCTCTTTGTGGTTTTTGAAATTTGAAGGAGGGAGAGGCCTTAATCCCATAAAATCATGAAAATCTTATTAAGTAGAGAGTATGTGCAATAGACAGTGAGAGACTGACAGGAATTTGACAAGCGGAAGTTGGGAGAAGAGCTGGCGGGACATGGCAGGAGGCAGCAGTGGGAGATGTGGGCCAGACTGGCTGGAGCTGAGTGGAAAAACTAAAGTGGGAAATTTCTTTTGGGAAATTAATTTCATAGGCAGAAACCCAGTTCAAGGAAAAGAGAAAATTCCTTTTCTACCACAAAAGTTAATAAAAGCTCATTTTCAAAGAAAGCCAAAAAATAAAAAAAAAGGAATAGTAAACACAATAGAATGAAACAGAAAGAAAGGAGATTGCAAAGTTAAAGAAACAAAATCAGGTACAAAACACCAATATTTAAACATATACATTGGAAATTACAGTAAGTAGAATACTATGCCTGAAATCCAATTGTTAAAATAAGGCTTCAGATGTGAGAATTAGTGCTAGAGGAAATATGAAAAATTAAAACGTTTGGATAAATGATGCCATATTTCATTAAATCAGATGTGACATCATTTCTAAGACTTATCATTGTTTTATGCACCACTTGAAAAGAAAAAACGTACTGCCAGTTATACTATGACCTAATCAATCCTGTCTTATTTTTTAGAATTTTTATGCTTACGAAAGCAGTTCATTTAGAGTTTTGTAGCACATTGCATTCTGGTTTATACAAAAAGAATACTATAAACATAGTAGATTAGTTAAATCATTCCTAGTTCTTCACATTGTGTCCAAATGTTCTGAATCACTATTCGGCTCAGTGTCATTGATATCTGTGTTTTTCCAATTAAACATCTCAGTAACACAACATAACTTTGTCTAACGGGGTAATAATAATGTGTGTTAAGAAAATATGGTGCCACCATAGATGGATGTATGTTTCAACAATAATCCAACAATAAACGAATGATAGATGCACCCAAATAAAAAATTCAAAAGATAGATTTTAAAGATGCATTAAAAACTCTAAAGAAGAATTATGCAGGAAATAAGATATACTCTGCCCCCAGGAAAAAAATATGGAATTTTCAAAAGGGAGAAAATACTATTAATATGATTAAGTTATTACCTTTCAAAACATGGTTGTGTTTTGTATGAATTAATCATACCAGGCTGCAACTTGGAGTATCAGGGTTCAGATCACAGTCCGTCCAGTCTTCACAGTGTCCTCCCTGACAATCTGTCACCTCTCTGGGGGTAGAAATAGTGCACATCTCATGAGATTATCTTGAGGATTAAGCAGCTGTTAATAAATGTGTTCCTTAGCTGAGAGGTATCACTACCATAAAAAAGTCATTCAGAATTCTAGTCTGGGGGGTACGGAGAAGCAGGGACTCAATTTACCCATAGTCCAGATTTACCTGTCTAAAACTGAAAACATGGACCAAACCTTGAAACAAATGTTCTCAAGACGTTAGCCATCAGGCAACAAACCACACTGGTGCCGAAGAGAGAGTAAGGAACACGGGGAGTCCTGAGATAGCCCCATTCTTTGGCATGGTGAGAATTTCCGGACTGCAGTGCAGGTGGGGGAACCCGGGCACAGTCTGGTCGTCCCCTGGAGTGGAGCAGGAGGGGATCAGTGTCTGGGGAAGTCCGGGTGTCCATATCTCACAGGGACAGCAGAGGAGAGGGCAGAGCTGTGTGGCCAGCCCTGCGGATGTGCTGAGGGCATTGGGCTGAGACGTGCTGCGGTATTTAGCTAAGCAGAGAAGTGTGCAGACCTGAGAGGGAGCTGCCTGAACCACTTGCATGACCTGGAGATGATGGTTTCAAGCTGCACACAGAGCCAGAGACTGCCCTCTTCCCAGGAGTGACTGGAACCCCAACATTCCTGGGCTATCAGACGGGGTGCTGAGGTGCTTCCCATGTAGCTTTCCAGGATGATGAGCTACATATCCCCGCTGTCCCACCCTGCTCTACAAACCTTAGACATACAACCCAAAACCCTTGGGATGTGTCTGATGACATCTTTTGCCTATGTTTTTAGTTGGGTTTTTACTGAGTTATGAGAATTCCCCACAGAGGGCTCAGTGGTAGAGCACCTGCCTACCACACCTGAGACCCAGGCTTCAATCCCCAGTAACAACAATGAAAAAGAGTTGTTCATATATTTTTTTACATAAGCCCTTTATCAGATATGTGGTTTGCAAATAATTTTATTCCAGTGTGTGGTTTGTACTTTCATTGTCTAAAAATGTCTCTCAAAGGGCAAAAGTTCTTATTTTGATAAATTCCAATGTATCAATAGACACATACACAAATATTCATAGCAACGTTATTTGTAATAGCTAAAAGCTGGAAATAATGCAAACCCATCAACAGACAAATGGATAAGTACATTTTGGTATGCTCATATGCTGGAACACTATTCAGCAATAAAAAGGAATGAACTATTCATATACACAATGATGCGGATGAATTTCAAAATATGCTTATTGAAATAAACCAGACTACCTTCCAAAAGCAAGCATACATCCTGTGTGATTCTGTTCATATATAACTCTAGAAAATCTAAGCTAATTTGCAGTGACAAAAAGTGTATCCACGAGCCAGGGGTGGTTATACATGCCTGTTGTCCCAAACCTGTGAGGCTGAGACAAGAGGATTCAAGTTTGAGCCCTCCCTGGACAATTTAGTAGCCTAGTAATAGCCCGTCTCAAAATAAAAAATAACGAAGTCCTGGGGATATAATTCAATGCAAACCCCTGCGTTCAATCCCCAGTTCTGTAGGGGAAAAAAAGGAAGTCAGTTGATCCCTGAGGAGGGTACAAGATAAGGGGGCAGAGCACAGCAATTATAAATGGGCACAAGGACACACTGAGCAGTGGGGGATATATTCGGTATCATGACACCATGCTTAGTTCATAGAAACACATATATTTTAAAATCTAACAAATCACACACCATCTTATGTGCAGTTTACTGCCTATAAATGACACCTCAATAAAGCTCTACGAGTTAGTTATTCAGTCTTCTAAGCCTAAAAAGACAAGTGCAACTCAAGAGAAAAAGATCATGCTAACCTCAGCTTTCCCAATGGCCATATCATTTCTTTCACTTAAGGATTTTAAAGAAGATAATTGATAGATTTTCTCAAGTTTGCAAGTTCCCAAGCATACAGCATATATGAAATTTACATGAATAAATAATACATATGAATCGTTCCGAGTGTGATAACTGGGGAGCATACTCCAGATACTACTGGGACACATCACAAGGCTTGATTCGGTCGAGTATCTGAAGACGGTGTCCCCAGGGAGAGCACATGTGTATTAACAAAAAGTTTGTTGGGTGAAGAGAGGTTGGAAAAAAGAGCCTGTGGAAATGGGGTCCTCCCTAATGGGGGGCTGACTGAGGAAGCAGATCTACAAACTCAATTCAAATACTTAAGGGTTTGGCTAAAGTCACTCCAGTAAGTAGCAAAGACTCGTCACAACCTGAACATCTATTTTGACCTACTGAATCTTTTTTAGTTTTGTTTTTTTTTTCCCTTTTCAGTTAGTACACGTTTGTGACACATGATAAATTCATTCATTGTGGTAAACATCTATGTTACGGCTTGTGCCTGGATGTCCCCCCCAAAGCATCATGTGCTAACAGAGCTTTTCAGAGGTGGCTGGATCCAGGGTGTGTGACTATGGATTAGGGGGTGTGATAACTGGATCAATATACTGATTGGATTAGCACAGTTCTGGATGTGGCTGAATAGATTTACTGAAAATAAAAGCCCCGCCCTAAATGTGAGTGGAAACAACCAATAGGCTTGTAGCCTGAATGGGATAAGGAGGAAAAGGGAGGCTCGCCGTTGCTGCTTCCTGGCTCCCGTGCCATGGACTGTTTCTCCTCCACTGTGCCACCTTGCCTTGGAGCAGCCAACCACAGACTCACACCCTTACAAACTGTGAGACAAAATAAACCTTTCCTCCTTTAACTTGCAGGTGTCAGGTGTTTTGTCCCAGCAGTGATAAAGTAACTAAGGTGATGTATGTATCACATACTGATGTTTTTTATTTCCCCTTCCCCCTCTCGCCATCTCCCCCTATCGTCGGATCCTCGTCCCAACTATAATAGAAGTTGATAAAATTTCAAATTGTAAACTGAGCAAGGGAAGAGTTCTAATTACTGGGAAAGTACAGATGTTTTCAAATAAATGCTTTATAAACAGAAACCTCCAATGGCTTACCAATTTCTTTCTGGATGAGATCCAAGTAGATTCGCATGAAATGCAAAGCCCCCACCATTGCGCACTGCTGATTTCAGCAAGTATTCAGTGCCTTTCTTCTTCCTGTGCCTTCCAGTCTCGTTGGATGGCTTCCAACTTGCCAGGGTGTTGCTGACTTCTGCCTCTGCTGGCGCTGCTCCCTCTGCCCAAGATGCGACACCTCGGACAACCCTCTACCTGCTAAGACTCCTCCTTTCTGCTTGCTCACTGCTTGGAGCAACCTGTGCCCAGGTGTGAGTCAGCCCCTGAGCCAGCACGGAGGCTGTGTCCCATCACACCTGCCCTGGACCCTGTCATGGCATGCTGTGACAACACATTAGTCATTTGCAAACCCCAAAAGCAGTGTTGACGGAGAGGTCTGAAGGGTAAGCAAATTAAAGTGGCAGCATTTCATGGGTGGATGGGCAACACTCAAATTCTCTGGGAGAGGAAAGAACATTCTGGAAGAGTTAAAAATCACTCTGTGGAGAAGTCTTTTTCCAACAGTGGTTGTTAACTGTGGAGATTTTTTTTTCTTCCCATATGAAACATTAAACATGCCAACACATAGCACAGGTTAAATAGGACTTTATCTGTAAAAGTTTAATTTATGACTTACACATACAAGGACCATCAGTACGAACAATGAAACTGCTTTAGGAACAGCAAATGTTGGTATCTAGCACACAAGCATATGTGCTTTTTAATTACAGTTTTATTAAAAGTTTTAAATGTTTTCTAAAAAGCCCCTCCAACATTTGCAGACCCCGCAGCAGTCTTACACTTGGCTTGAAAATTGCTGGGTTGAGTCAGGAGGAGCAGGGCTTAGCCTGGAATCAACGGGCAACCAGGGAATTTGGTGGTGTTGCTTGATTTAAGCCCAGATCTTTCCATTTCTGAAACCCTGTGCTCTTTCCATTGCATCACCCTTCTCCGGGCTCTGTGGATTTGCCCTGAGGAGTTACAGACAGGCATTTGCACAGGCCTGAGTCTCTAATTAACAGACCAGAAAATGCATGGGAGGAGGTGGCCTGCAGAGGCCCTGACTCCCCAGCTTGCTGACTGCTCCCTCCTCTGCAAGGCGTGCTGTGCCCTGGCCCTGCAGCCTTCCAGGAAAAAGCATTTGGTGAGGTCACAATTAACTGGCCCCGGGCAGCTTAACAGTGATAACAAGGGAAGGTATTTGACTTCGGCCAATTACTTTCAGGAGCAGCCAGTATCCAGTGCGTTCGTGAGGTTCCTTCACCTCAATAGGAGCAGATAGCTTCTAAATGAAGTGATTGTGCACTAGCTTAGAGGAAATCTGAGCCACTGCCAAGCCGCAGGAGGATAACAGGCCTCTCGACACAGCGACCAGAGCTGCGGAAGGCTAATACACACAGACGCTGTGAGCCTCAGCCCGGCTGAAAGGCAGGGAGGTTGCACGGTATATTAAATTCACTGAATTTTACAGCTAACATCTGGCCTCAAGGACAGCTGTGGTCAGGTTTAGTGAAAGACTCCAGTGAAAAGGGGCAAAGTCAAAGTATTCGAGCCTCTCTGTTGGCACTAAAGCAATTTGTTCATGGGTCGATCTGCATTGGGACTTATACTTACCAGTTTCACTTTAGTGGAGGCAAAAGTTAACTTCTCCCAGAGTTAAGCATCGTCCTTCGGACTCAAGAAAATCTTAATCATATAGCGCTGTCTTTTCCATTTGAGAAACATTTTTATTGTTAACAAATGAAATATGTTTCTCTTAGCATCCTTCAAATTTTATTCACTTTGGTATCACTGGCACTTGTGGATGAATACAGTGGGAGGAGTGTGTAAAACAATCCATATCCAAGCCAGCCTCCCTACGGCTCTGAGATTTTTGAATAAAAGTGTATTTAGCATAAATAGCAACTCCTACATCGCAAGCATGAAGACAAAACAGAGGGATTTTTTATTCAGGGCAGAAAAATTACAACTCAAGATCTGTTGAGTCCCCTTTGCAATCTGTTTCTAATCTCCGGGAAAACACAACATGGATTTAATGTGACCCTGAAGAGTACAAGGAAAACAGGGCTTGCCCTCTGAGCCCCCATTTGAAGCTTGTAGAATTCACCCAGCCACATTTGAAATGAATCAAGATGGGCAACAGCTGCTTCCCTTTATTAGAAAACTTCTCTTTTTATTTATAAATAAATACTTTGTCTGGGAAAGATTGTGAATTCCATTAGTCTAAAGGCTTGTGTTTCCTGAACAACTTAAGCGTTAGCCCAGGAGCGTGAGCTTCATTCTAAATCTCTCTAGGATCTATCAGTGGACACAGAAAATGAAAAATAATTTGCTAGGCAGGCATCTGCCTAGCCTCTGTGACAGCTGATGCAGCCACAGCGAGAAATCCAGGGACATTGTCTAGACTTTTCTGATGTGAGCACAAGGGCACAGTGCACCTAGAAGCCAGTGTCTGTCTCCCCATTTGCTCTTCATCAGGACACACACGAGGCCACAGTGACACTGCCTACTCCTCAGCCTCCTCAGTGTAGCTGCTCACTGATGTCAGGAGATCTAGTGGACCTGGAGAAGATAGCTTGTTTAAGGGGGGTGTTAGACACTATGTCCTTAAAGAGGTAGGGCTTCCTTTGTTTGCTCTCATGAACCTGCAGTGTGCAGCTCAGCATGGCTCTCAGCACCACCACAGGAATTTTACCTACAGTACACTTAATGGGTGCAGAATCTGTAAATTCAGGTGTGTTAGTCAGCTTTCGCATTGCCAGAACTAAACACCTGGTGCCTAAAATTTAAAGGAGGAAATGCCTTATTCAGCTCATGGGTTTCAGAGGGTTCAGTCCATGGTTGACTGATTCCAAGGCAGAAACATGGCAGAAGGGCAGGGTGAAGCAAAGATGCTTAGTTCATGGCAGGAAGCAGAACAAAGAAACAGTGCCAGAAAGGAAGGAATGAGAGACCAAACACAGGCCAGGCCTCCATGGCCCACCCAGAGGTATGATTTGCTCATCCCCCAGTGGCTCCCAAGTCTGTCAAACTGACACAATGAAGCTTAACCACCACATCAGGAAAATAACTTCTCTATAAGTACTGGACCAAGGACTCAGAAACCTGCATTGAGAGTGAATCCTTTTCACAGAAAGGACCAGACCCTCTCACACTTACTCCACCTTTACAGGAAATTGATCTGAGGTGAACAATGCATTATAGTGCAACTTTGGATGTGATACTTAATGCCTTTAGAGTTATTTCTCTAATTCAGAAACAGAACACTAACATTTGAATAATAATCTTCACAAGGTGACTTTGCTTACATTGTACAGTTAGTGCCCTCAAATAGCACTGATGAAGATATGATCGACCAACTTATTTAACCCAAGAAGATTATATTTTTTGAGTTTAAGGAGGATACATTTAATCTGTTATAAAATCAAGGTGGAGATTTAGACTTGTTAAGAAATGGAATGGAACTCTTATCCAGGCTTTTTCATTTCAAGGCACTAAATCCAAAGTGTGTTAGAACACGAAAGTAAAAATTGTCACCGTCCCATTCCTGACGGGGCCTTGACTGAAGGAAAAAAGTTCTGTTTTTGTTAATACATCAAGCCAGGTGCCTGGAACTACCAACGGAAGACAGTAACAAGAAAGCTGGATGAAATTTTGTTTTAATCTTACTAATAAAATCACTCAATTGTTGTGATATAAATTCCTCGAGGGCACAGATTGTCTGTTTTTTATACTACTGTGTCTCCAGCACACAGAATAGTAGGTGGCAACAAATGTTTGTTGAATGATTGGTTTGGTGAAGTAGCCAAAGCAACAGCAACAAAAACCAAATGTTCGTGCCAAAATCGAAGGGACAGTGTGCACTTTGGGAGAAAGCAAGCATAGAGTTTCATCCATCATTTTACCTTGCAATTATTTTCAAAGTCTCCCGATTTGTTATGAGACTGTGAGCTATAGAGTTTAGACAGTAAACATCTGCCTCTTCCAATAAGAGTATCTGATGGAAGACTTCTCCCATCGAGTGGCAACACCAAAGACTGCAGTGTAACTAGAAACAAACTCTCATCCTCCTACAGAAAATGGTAAAAAGGAATAATGGGAGAGGGCGTGAAATTGCCTGTTTTCCGATCCTAACAACAAGGAGAAGAAGAGAAAAACCCTAAAAACTATATCTATAGGGCAGCTTGCATGTGGATTTGCTGCTCTAATTTCATCATACTCACACAACCCCAAATTTTTTAAGTGGAATTTTGTTTGAATTGTCCTAGACTGGTTGTTACCTGACAGAGGAACGTAATAGTCCTCATCAAAAGCACCCATTTTTGTCTCAACCCTTGAAAGATTTCTGTATACACACCAAAAATTTAAAGTTACATTGGAAAATTAGCAGCTCTCATTTTAGAAATCAAAGTGATGTAGAAACACGAGGGGCAGCAGAGAGTTGATTTCTTGGTGAAGACTTTAGATATAGGAACAAAACAACTGTTTTTGCAAATGTTTAAAAAAATAGAAGTAACAATTTGCAGATGATACGGGCAGAAAATGAAATATTGTAAAGAAAAACCAAGAATCTTTGAAATAAAAATCAAATAAAACTTCTCAAAAGAAGCATAAAATGATAAAAAAAAATGCTAAACCCAGTGAATGTGTTGAAAACTAGATTAGACAAAGTCAATGATTAAATGATAAACTGGAAGACCGAGATGAGCATTTAATCCAGAATATGGGACAAAAAGAAAAGTAAATATAAAGGGGAATTGGGATATAGGACATGAAGGTAAAGATTTAATTTTACTTAATTAGCATTCAAGGTGAAGAGGAAAGAAAGATTGTGGTATGTTTCTCTAATATAGTAAAGGAAGCCAGAGACAAAAGACAATTTACCTTCAAGAGTGTCAGACTGACAGTAAACATCTCAAAAGCCACATGGAAATCAGAAGACAGTAAAGCTTAATTGTCACTCTACTGTGAGGAAAAGTAAACAAATAACAATTGATTAAGTCCAACAACTCTCCAACCTACAGTGTGTAACTATATCATATGCAGAGTATGTATACATACACACATAGCTATCTCAAAGCATCTCAACTTCGTAGTAAATAACTGAAAAGAAATCCATCAACAGCCAAATAAATTGGGGCATATTTTCCCAATGGAATACTGCAAAGTGGTACAAAAATGAATAAATTACAGTTTTACATATCAACATAGAAGAATCATAAAAACATGATAATGATAAGGAAAATTATCCAGTTTCAGAAAGTGCAGACATCCGACATGAGTCCACCCCATGAATTTGAGAAACAGGCCAGAGTAAATATAGGCATTTCTCCTGCCGTAATCATGGTGGACTGGTGCCGGGACCCCTTGGTAGATTCCAATCTCTACGGATTGGAATCCTTATACACTTGGCATGATATTTGCATATAACAGTTGCGTATCCTCCTATATAATTTAAGTTGTTTCAAGATCACCTATGTACGGAAATGCTATGTGAAATAGTTTCATTGTTATAACTTATGGAATAGTTATAAGAAAAGAGTCCGTACATACTCAGTGCAGACACAATTTTTTAAAGAATATTTTTGATCCATGGTTGATTACATTTATAGACAAAGAACTGGTGGATATGAGGAGCTAACTGTAAAATATTACTTGGATACATTTGAGAGTTATAAAATCATGAAAAAAACCACAGCACTCACCCGGAAGTCAGCAGAGCCACTGCAGTTCCTGGGAGGAGGTGAGGCACAGGACGGCATCTAGAAAAACAGCAGAATTTATTTCTTTATCTTAATTTTCGGTTCTCAGGTTTTGCTATCTTGCTTTTAGCAAACTTGTTACGCAGAAAAATACACAAACAGACACATGCAGCTCAATGAATAAGCAGAAGATTCATACCACACTAGCACTCAAACTTCCCAACCTCTGCACCCCTATTTTAATGAAAAAAGATAGCAAGCCAAAGTGCACAAAATAAAGACTAGCAAGTCACTAACCCCTTTCGAAGGGAACCACTATTTTGACTTTCAACGCCAGAGATGAGTTTTGCCTGTTTTAAAACATTAGATAAATGGGATCATGTAGTATATACACTTGTAGTCTGCCTATTTTTCCACAACAATTTGCTTATGAAATTGGCCAATGTTATTACCTGCAAAAAGTTTGTTAATTTCCTGTTTTATTATTTTTAGAGAGTTTACTGTACATATGGCATCTGTATATGTGTATATATACATTTGTGTACAGATAACATATTTTTGTGCATAGACAATGTTTCATGTAAAATAAAACTTGGAAAGTTCAGATTCTGTAGTTATGGAGTTCCTGTTACTCTTTGCATGTCTGTTAAAGTTGTAAATGCTGAAAATCAAAAAATCTTAGACATTAAATATTTCCAAAGAGTCTGGAAAGCCGGTCATTTCTCAAAGACCTCATTCTTTCTACTTTTGCTGCCAAGTCCACATCACACACAGGTACAACAAAAAAGGACCCTTTCAAGTAATTTCACCTGTCCTGTTTATAAGATCAAAATTCAAACTAGCATAAACAAGGAAATAGCCAGATTTTTCTAGTAGACCTGCTCCTAACTAGTCAATGCAGCAGGTAACTTGTCTTGGACACCTGGCTCTCTTGGCCTTTCCTTTACCCCACATACCTATCCGTCCCTTTGCTCTGTGTTTGCCTTTTGACCTGCAAGTCCGACTCCTGCACCATGCTCAGTTCAGATTTCTTTATGTGCCGTTGGTGAAAAGAAGTCTACTAAAATAATTCACAGTTAAGATGTGAAATGGGGAGGGACATTATATTTCCAAAGTTTATCTACATTTTATTTATTTATTTGCCGTACTGAGGATTGAACTGAGGGCCTTTGCACTGAGCTACATTCCCCACCTATTATTATTATTATTAATTATTGTTATTATCCTATTAGATTTTGAGAGAGGATCTCATTAAATTGCTCAGGCTGGCTTTGAACTTGGGATCTTCCTGTTTCAGTCTCCCAGACTGCTGGTATTACAGGCATAGGACACCAAGACCAGCTGGGCTGTCTACATTTTATGAAGGAAATGGCAGGTCAAACATATCAGAAAGCATCAGCTATAGTAGTGGAACACTGAGATTTGTAAGTGGGCCTTTTATATTATAGCAGGTGGGCGTAAGCCTTACCTGCTTTCAGAAGATTTTAGCCTTATCCTGTGCCTGAAAACCAGAACTCTCAATTCAAAGATGAATGCTCTTCTTCAGGGTAGGAGCATCTTCCCTGAGCTGCAGTCAACCCCAAGGAGGCTGGTATGGAAGGATGCCAAGTGCTAATGATTCGGACCAGGCCAAGCAGGGCCTGGAAAATGCCTGTGTCTATAGTAGTGTTAGAGAGTAGAGAATCACTGGTCCAGGGGATCCAGGCTGAGTGACAGCTGCCTGCACCCAGGCCTGGGCCAGCTCCCTGCAGCCTCTGCAGCTGTGTCCCTGGGCTTGTAGTTTTCAGTGCATCCTTCTCTGAGGATGGTTGTTCCTCCCTCCTCTAGGGAAACCTTGGCTCGTGCTTGCTGTCCCGAGATCCCTTGTGGTTTTGCATTGGTCCTGGGTGTTTCATTTTGGTACATCTCCACTTTGTACTCCAGCTTCTGCGCTGGTCTCATCTACTCATGGACAAGTGTCTGATAAGCAAGCAGAGATCTCCCTTTGTGGCTTGACTATGTTGCAGAAAGACATTCAGAAATAACCCAGCTTTTGCCTCAGATCCTGTCTGGAAACAACACAAGTCTGTGTGGACACAGCTAGAGATGGCTCATTCCTTCCGATCTCCAGGGCTAGGCTTCTCAAAGCATTCTAGCCAGCACCATGGTCTGCAAGGCACAAGAAGCCATAGGGCCACCGGTCACATCTTACAGCTGTAAAGTGGTTGAATGTTATTGCAGGACTCTGGGAGGCTGAGAGAGGAAGACTGCAAGTTTGAGCATAGCCTGGGCAGTGTAGTGAGATCCTGTCCCAAAATAATCCCCAGTCCTGTGGAAAAAGGAGAGGGGTGACTTAAACTTGGATACATATGCCTTGAAAATTCACGTCCTTCAGCACACTATGGACCACTCCTCATTTTCACTAAAGACTCTGGTGAAAGCCTCAGCCTCCCTCGCAACCCCTTGTTTCTTTCCTCCCAGGTGGATCCCATGGCCATTTGCTCAGCTGCTTCACGATTTCAAGTAGACAGCTCTATCTCAGCTGCTGCACTCGAGGTGGTGAGAGCTGGTAGGAAAATTCTACAATTCTGAGTCTCCCTATAATATCGCTCTAGTTTGGTTAGTGCTTTTTGGCCACATGTACTATTTCTGTTCGAGGACCTGGGTCCATCCCTCTGACTGTTCTCCTTTGCCTTCAACCTACATTCTCTTCTGTCTCCCTTCCTTTGATTCCTAAACTTGTTCAAATCTCCCTCAACAAACCAACACATTAACAAAGACGCTTACATCCAATCATTTTGCTCATCGAACCCTTTTACATTTGACGTATCCCGCCTCTTCTTTGTGAGTTAAGTATCCTGAAAAATCGGAGTGTTTCCACATTCCGTTCTCCCACTGCCCAATCTCATCTGAAACCCTCCTAACGCAGCTTTTTCTTCCACTCACCCCTGAATGGCTCCAGCAAAAATCACCAATGTGCTCTCTGCTCATGTTTTTAAAAATTTCTTCTGTCACCCTCCTTGATCCTCTGCATAATTTGAGACATCTTATTAACCCACTTCATGGGATCCTACACACACCTGTCTTCTAATGACTTCCTCTCGATGTGTCCTCCGTCCAAGGCCACTCTCTTTGCTCCTATCTGAGACACCTTTTCCAAGTTGAGCATCTTTGCTCAGTCTCCATTGGAGGCTTGGTGCTGTCGTTTAGATCACAAATGGCCCCCAAAGATGTATTGCAGGCCTGGTCCAGGGCTTAGTGGAAGGCAGCTAGATTACTGGGGCTGCCCTCGAAGGGGCCATTGGGACCCCGGCCCCTTCTTCCCTCTCTTTTTCTTCCCAGCCACTTCCTCTACCATGTGGTCCCACCACCATGCACGGTGCCACCACAGGCCCAAGGCAACCAGGCCAAGTGACATGAGCTGAAATGGCTGCCAGTCTGAGCCAATATGAATCTTTGCTCCTTAAAAGTAGATCATCTGAGGTATTTTATCACAGTAATGGAAAGCTGGGTCCCCAGGGGTCCCTGCTTGAGTCACCCTGCTCCTCACTTGACTGCAGCCCCGGGGTGGTCTTACCCACAGTGATGGTTCATTTACCACCTTCCACCAAGGACACTCAACCTGGACTTCACACCAGTGCAGCAAATACACATACCTGCTTGCCGTGTGGAGACCCAATGTGCCTGTTGCTTTCCCCTGAGGGATGTTCCCTGTAGTCCCGAACTCTGCCTGGCCTTGTTCCACACTGCACAGTCACCTAGGCTGAAAATCTGGGACTCCTTTGAGATTCTCCCTTCCCCTCACTGTCCAATATCCAGTCACCACTTTTTATCTCCCTCGCCTCTTTTTCTTCTGGCCTGGAGATTGAACCCAGGGCCTTTGCTCTGAGCTACATGCCTGGCCTTTGACTTTTTTTTGTTTTGGGGCATGGTCTTGTTAAATCACTATATTGCCCATGCTGGGCTCAAACTTGCAATCCTCCTGCCTCAGTCTCCCACAGTGTTGGGATTATGGGTGTGCACCACTAGGGTCAGGTTATCCTAAATATTTCTTAAACTTTTCCCTTATCTTATATCTGCTTTTCTCAGGCCCACACACCCTCACCTTTCGCCCTACTTCTCTTCTGGACCTTCTCTTCACTCCATTCTACCACCTGGTTAATACGAACCCACCTCTCAGGGCTTTTCTTTGTTTGTTTTGTTTATTTGTGGTGCTAGGGATTGAACTCAAGGCCTCATACATGCTAGGCAGACACTTCACTACTGACCATCACTTGATTTTTTTTAAAACAAACTTGTCCTGGGCTCCCTGCTGCCCTCAGAGCCGACTCCAGACTCCTGAGATGGCAGACGTGGCCTCCCTGGTGAGCGAGCGGAAGCCAGGCTTCCCGTGCCTCCATCTGCCTGTGGCCTGTCTTGGGACCCTGAGGAAGCACACAGAAGCGCCTGCTCTGCTCTGCTGACATGAAATCTGAACATGCATAAACCAGCAGCAAGGTGATGTAATCCCATCCAATTTTCACAGATAATATCCAGGGTGGAAATGTTTCCAAACCACAGCTGAAAGACACATGTGGTTTTATTCGGCATGAAATTCAGCAAGTAATTAATACTCAGCCCTGTCATGCTCCTGGAAGCGGGGCCACTCTTGGGGATTTGAGGAGAGTGAGACCCTCACGTTGGCCTGCGCTGAATCCCCCTGTCCAGCAGGGAAGGCCAAAGCCTCCAACCTACTTCTGGGTAATCACACACCTGTGCTGGCTGTTTCTCAGGGTTCCTGGACGTGTGTGGGAGGTTCTGGATAATTACACGGTGACTCCCTGAATCAAGACTGTTTCCCCACCATCTGGGGCTGGTTCTGTGGCTGATTTCTCTCCAACTCTGTCCAGCAACTGTACACAGTGAAGGACATTCTAGAAGAAAATATAAAATCACACAGAAGGTTTATACCAGACTAACATATCGAATGCTGCAAAAGCTCATGTTTATGGTCAGCTGATGCAAACTATGGGGACAAACTACAGGAGTTACCAGGCTTCGGCAAAATACACAGGAGACGGCCTCGGCTGGAACCTCGCTTCGGGGCAGCTTTATAAATACTTGCCATGACCAGGGGGGAGCTTTTCTTTACACTCTGTCTTTTCCTTTGTCCTTGCTCCTATTGGACATATGTACATGTTATTGATCCAAACTTTAATCTCCAATTCTACTTGGTAATTGACATCAGTGATTTCCACCATTTTTTGGCTTTCAATCATATTTTGATCTTTAATATTTTGGGACTTCTTTCAGAAATAAAATAAAGTTATGGGCTTTCCCTCTAGGACAAAACCTAATCATAACTATAACATATTCTTATAATCCAGAGTTCGTGTGCTATTCTTCTCCCAACAAAACACGTCTACAACCCTCATAAGGGCTAATAAACCTCCCAAGTCACAGCAAGCACATATCTGAAAAGAGCATTCACATACTACTTCTTCTTTTCCACTTGTCAGTGACTTTCCTTGATGGTCATGTTTCTGACCATCAAGAAAAGACAACGGATCTGTCCGTTGTCTTCCTTGAGTGACATCCTGCCCTGTGTTTGGTGCTTCAGATGTGCACAGCAGGATGGCTCGTTGCATCCTCTGTAGGAGCACAGTGCTGCCACCAGCCCAGCGGCATCCTCTGCGGCTCCATGGACAGACCTCATGGATTGTGCTCCCAGCTAGAGCACTGAGGATATTCCCCGACACACTGCTGCGAAACTGCATCTCCATGAATCTTCACTCGTTGGGTCTCTAGGCGGGATACAAAAATATCCCTCAACTGTAATCCGAGAGGGCAGATTAAGAAGGGGAGGACCTGGGTCTGCTCCCCATGGGAATAGCTGTTGTGCAGGAACTGGGAGGAGTCTAGGGTAGAGCTGTACAGGGCGCCTTCCTGGAGCACCCGTGGGCACAGACAGCGGATACAGAGGCTACGTTAGCATCTCTGCCCACTAGTGGATGGAAGCAAAGGAAGGCACATTCATTCATCCATTCGGAAAACCAGTTTTCCCTGTGCACCCCTTATTTCCAAGCTCTGTGTTAGAAGCCTAGAGAACAATGGTGAGAAGCAGACATGGTCTACCTCCAGGGGACTTCCTGCCTACTGTGTATCACAGTCATGATGGTGTGATCATTGCAATGTGGAGCTGAGTACAGTACGGAACTTTACAGAGAATTTAGTCAGGTGCAGGACACATCTTGGGAGGGGTCCAGGGAATGCTCCTGCAAGACGGGGACACCAGGGCTGATGCGTACAGGCCAATACCTGCTAGCAGAGTGTTGGGGTGGGTGGGTGTGTGTGTGCTAGGAATGGAGGGTGGGGACACAGGGAGAGGCTAGAGGAAAAGCGGAGAAGGGGGCAGCTGGCATTGAGGAGCAGAGGCTAGGAGCTCTAAAGCAGCAGATGCTACTATACAGCAAACGGGGCTTCTGACGGCATTCTAAGAACATGCGGCATTTAAGCAGGGTGTGATGAAGGCGGATGTGAATCGCAGGCCCAGGCAGTGCAGTGGAAGTCTGGTGCTTGGGTCAGCTTGGAGGAGGGTCACACCTCTCCTCAGCTGTGGCAAGACTGGGCAGAGGCAGGCAGCAGAGACCCATCGAGGACCAGTCTTGCCCCTCGGGTTGCTTAGCAATGGCTGGCATCTGCACAGCAAGAGCTCTTGTTTCTTTATTATGGGTATGCCTCCATCCCGCAGACCAGCAAACAATGCCCATCCGTTGAACTCCTTTACTTTCCCAGCCTGTCCCAGGGGAGGAGACCTGTGGTGCTGGCCACAGGGCGTGATCAGGAGGTGAGTGCAATGACTGGTCCTTTGCAGGCTCTTATCTGTGCAGGCACAGAGGCCAGCCCTCTTTGGGATTCTGGAATTCACCCAGAGAGCCTGCAGCCCTAGTCTTTGCAGCCTGAGCAGTCTCAGGGCGGCAGATACGGAGAGCAGGAGGTGGGGGGGGGCCTGTGAGTGTGGGCGGGGCTCGGTGGTGGGCGGAGCCTGAGCTGTGGGCGGGGGCGGGGCTCCTGATACACTCACGTGATAAGTGAGCAAATTGTTGATTAAACAGACTGGTCCGTGGGAGCAGAAGTAACAGGTGGGGGCTTGTCTTTTAAGAAAACTTACAATAACAAGCTCTTCAGTGTCTCTTTAAAGAACATTTGACTTGATGCGTAGAAAAGAAGAGCATTTACACTTCTTTTATTTAAGCTCCGAGGCCACGAGCTACCCTTCTCTGGCCCCGGCCTGCTCCTCGGTTGCCGCTGGCAAGCTGCGCCCTTTCCTCCTGGGTGCCCCGTGTCTGCTCCTGCTCAGAGGACAGGAGGGCCCCGGGTGACCTGGCGCTGACCCCCGCTCGGGGGACTGAATCCAGCCCGGGCAGCTGCCTGGCACTTCTGGGGAGTCATAGGACCCTCTCTAAGTAGTCATCAAAGTGCTGGCCTCCGACCAGAAGCCAGCTCTGGAAATCACTTCTGCTGGGGGAGCCCCAGGCCTGCGCCCGAACTTGGTTTTTCCAGGAGCTCTGAAACCACGGATGTTTTACTGAGATCTCGCTCTGTGTTTGCAGCCAGCTTGTAAGGCCTGAATGACACTTGTTAAATGGGTTTCCGAAGTCTTGTGTGCTGCCGGTTTATGAGTCAAGCTGGAAAACTCAGCCTTTCACGGGGAAGGTTCCCGCCCTGTCATGTGTGGGTGAGGTTTGAGGGCATCCGGGATTATCTTGGCCTGAAAGCCAGGGGAACGTGTTTGTCCTGCTTTGGTTTTGAAAGCAGTCTGGGGATGGGAATAAAGCCCCCAGGTCTGTTCCTCAAGCCGAGATTAAAAAGAACAGGAGCCAAACTTTGCATCGAATCCGTAACTTCCAAGCACCTCAAATCACAGCTTCTCGCTTAGGCAGCCCAATGCCCTCTGTTCAAAGAATTCATTCTTCCTCCTCTCAAAGATGGAGGCGATTTGCAGAGTCTAGTAGATTCCGTCAGTAAATGTTTCGTGCAATATTTACAGTGAGCAACAGAGTCAGGAAATAGATACCTCCCATGTCGCTAAGAAGCCTGATTAAAGAGAAGAGAGCCAGATACTCCAGACTGGAAAGGGATTAAGGGTCATGTGGGCCAAGCGTCTCCAGGAGCTCAGATCTCCTGGATTATCTTCTTATCTGGCAGAATTTGAGCCCAGGAAGAACAATCCTAGTGACTCACCATGCCCTAAAAGCTCTGGTCCCTCTTCCAGGGAATAGCTCATGAAATACCCAAACCCAGTGTCTGCTGGCCCCTTTGGACCAATTCCAGTGCCTTCAAATGTCCCCGAGATGTGCCCCATGCAGGAACATTTAAATGATTGAAACTCATTCTACCATGGTGTTTGTAAGCCCGATCCCTTAGGTCCTTTTTAATCTGTACTTTTGCTTTTTAAATATTCATTCTAATATTTTGTTCTAGGGTTGAGGTCAACAAACAGCAGCCTACAGGCCAAAGCTCATCTGCCACCTGTTTTGTACTGCCCCTGTTGAAGAATTCTTTTCTCGTTTTTAAAAGATTGAAAACAATCAGAAGAAGAATTGTTAATGATACATGGAAGTTACAGGAAAGTACTTCTACAATCCTCAATTCTACTTGGTGGTTTCTAAAGCCTCCAATACTTACTGTGTGGCTATTCATAGAAAAAGTTTGCCAAATAGATTTAATTCTGTCATTGAACATGGCTTATTTCATTCCTTTTTTTCACATGGACTCCAATCTATTAAAAATGATGTTGTATATCTTGTATAGAGTCTCCAAAACATGCATGCAGAGTAGGACAGTGTTATGGATAGCATGTGTCCTGCTGTGTTATAAGTGAACCATTACCCAGGTAATATCAATCAAATAGTCAATGTTCACAAATGTACCCGGATTTAGGGATATCAAGATAACGGTACCAATGACCTGGTTGACACTCAGATATACCCAATATGCCAATGCCTCGCACTGCAGCCCTGTCAGAGGAGTTTGTTATGGTTTGTGCCTAGATGCTCTCCCAAAGCCTCATGCAGTCATAGTTGGGGCTTTTTCAGAAGTGAATCTAGAGTGTGTGATGCTGGGAGTAAGCGTGTGTGATTCCTAAATCAATCCACTGATTGGTTTGGCACCACCCTAATCCCGGAATCCTGGATAAGATACAAGGGCAACAAGAAGCCGCTAAAGTTCCTTGTTTACCTTGCTGCCCTCTGCCTGTCTGCCGTGCCACCCTGCCAGCCAATTATAGACTGAAACCTCTACAAACTGTGAGCCAAATACACCTTTCTTCTCTTAACTTTGGGTATCAAGTATTTTGTCTCAGCAGCGAGAGGAAAATAATTAAGACAGTTATTTCAAAGAAGACTCTGACATAAATTCCTAGATGCCACTCTCCATTTCTAACAACATACAAGATAAGGCACGAGATTTTACCAGTAGTTGGCTGTATGCTTTCTGGCCTGAGGTTAAAGTATTGCTTGTTTCTGAACTAGGCAAATTCCATGATCTCAGTAGATTAGTGCGACAAAATTTGTTTCCTTCTCAGAGCCATTTATAATTCTTATAATGTCTGCATGATGATATAAGAACTTAATCACACATGTCTCTGTCTTCCCTGAAGCCTTTGGAGGGGAAAAGGAACACGGGAGAAGAGTGCCTGCCCCTTAAGCCTCTGTCACCTTTAGTCACCTGAGAGCCAACACATGGCTATACCAAGGGGGATGCCAGGCTGACCTTCTCCTCGTTGTGGGCCACATTCTAAGTCATGGAAAGGAAATATAAATCACTGGGGGTAGCTATGGTATTTTCTTCTCTCTCTCTCTCTCTCTGTCTGTCTGTCTCTCTCTCTCTTTGTGTCTCTCTGCCTCTCTGTCTCTCTCGCTCCTCTCTCCTCCTCCTCCTCTCTCTCTGTCTCTCTCTGTGTGTGTATTTGTGGTACAAGGAATCCCCATACTATTTTACTTTCTATTTGAGGTCGGGTCTCCCTGACTTCCCCATGCTAGCTTAGAACTTGTGCTCCTACCTCAGCCTCCAGAGTAGCTTGGATTATAGAAAATTGGAACCATATTCCAAATATCTCAACTGAGAGACCTCTTTTTCTCTCTCATCTTTTCTTCCTGAGCAGTGACAAAAGTATTCGTCCTGAGGCAAGGACACAAGACCTATTTTTAAAAAGCAACATGTTCTGCTGGAATTACTTAACTTACTAATACAATTACTACCACTATTATTTTAGAGACAGGGTCTTGCTCTTGTCCAGGCCAGCCTTGGACACCTGTGTTCAAGCGATCCTCCTGCCTCAGCTACTCCAGTAGCTTGGAGGAACACTGGAACACTTGGCCAAAATTACTTCACTTATTAAACAATTCTATTTTTACTTGAAAAATTCATTCCACCAATTAGAGCTTAAAATGCTTATATTTAATCAATATCTACTTAACAAAGATGCTTGGTTTCAATGGAAAGAAACTCAACCTAAAGTAGCACAAATGAAAGAAGATGGTGATAGTTGTATCACAGAAATAAAAGGTCTAGGCAGCCATAACCTTGAGGATTGGAATGGGGACTTAGTAGATCTCTTTCTCCCTCTAGCTCTGCGATGGCTAAGTGTTTAGCATGATTGGCCACTTGACTGAATAAAGAGACACCCAGGAGATATATCTATATAAAGATATAAGAGTGATTTATTCTTTCTGTTCCTCTAGAGAACCCTGGCCAATAAAATCTTTCACTTTTTTTGTCCGACTTTTTTCTTTCTACCAGCAAACACCAGCAGCCCCACATGCCAGTCTTATAGCCCTAAATTTGTCTTATCTAATTTTAGATCAAGCGATAAAAGGCAAGAAAGCTGATTGGCCGGACTTGTGACACCTACAAGCTCTTAGACCAATCACCGTGTTGACAGAAATGGGAGTAAATTAATAACCATGTCCAGGCAAGTTTGATACCACCACTTGCCTGTCACCTACCACTCTGCCCTAACTATGGGTAGCAAAAATCCATAATCGGAAATGTCTTAGTCACTTTCTAGTTCCTGGGCCACAATGCCCAACACCCACAATGTACAGGAGGAAAGTTCTGTTTTGCTGACAGTTTGCAGAGGTTTCAGTCCCCAGTCAGGGGGCTCCCAGGTGAGGAAGAATAGCAAAGGAACAGGGCAGAGGAGAAAGAGCTCATGGCGTAGTGTGGCAAGCAGAAAGAGATGGAGAGAGGAGGGAGGGAGGGCACGCCCCAGGGCCCCGCCTCCTCAGACCGGGCTTAACCTTCCAAGGTCACATTTAGCTATAAACTCATCAATGGAGCATCACGCCCCCGTGATCCGGTCACCTGCCTGAATCCCCACCAAGAGCACATGAGGCTTTGGGAAGACATCTTGATATAATCCATAATAGGAATGTTTGCTGGACACGAGCCAGCAATCCCCAATCTCTGCTTAGAGACAATGGAAGTAAAATAGAAGATGAGGATTCATTTTTCTACCGTCCACATGCATCTACACACAACATGTTAGTCATAGATATTTGTATCCATATACCTCGACCTTGGTCTCTTGTTTTAAATGATCATTTTCTGTCTTTATCTCACAAACACACACAGAGCTAGAGCGTGTTTGCCCACAGTGCGCTATAGCTGAAACATGAACAGCGCTAGGAAAGTTGGGAGTTAAGAAAGCTCCTATGTTACTGCTTGAAGGGTGTATAGGATTTCGACTGGCAGCCACAGCGGAAGGAGGAAAAGGAGCCGGGGCTGTTGCTTCAGGCAAACTCAAGGTTCTAGAAATCCCTGAGCTGTGATCTTTGCTAGAGAAGAGGACAGGTGGAGGGCGGGGCGGAAGAGCTCCAGTGAGTGTTTCGGGAATGAGGAGTGGAGGAGCCAGGTCTGGCAGAGGCCTGAGAAGGCCAGTGTGTCGGGGTACATAAATTCTGGTGTGTCTGTGTGAGAAAGTCTCATTTCCTTATCGCCTCTCATTGTAGATTCGGTTTCCCTCATTACATTCCAAGCTCCTTGAATCCCCAGGGAAAGAAACTCCTTCAGAGAAAGTCAGCTGCGTGCCGATGTTTTGTTAAGTCTTCATAAATCATGGGCGCCCTTTCATAAATCACGCACAGCTTACTTGCTTGTACAGCTGCAGCACACAGATACTTCAGGGGAATACTTCTAGTCATTCCGGGCTGAGCCACCAAGACTTCAGCCACCCGGACCCCTCCATTTCTGAATGATACCTCTGCCCAGCCCCTTCATCTGCCCAGCGGCCTCTTGCTGTCTTCCCTCCCCTTCTCCCTTCCCACACTCTACCCCTATGAAAACAGGAAAGACTCTGTTATCAGCCGCTTATACTTGACGATGGATTGATTAATTGCACTTTAACTGAAACCCAGTCACACAGGTATAACCCCTTGCTCCTGACCATTCATTTGCATCATAATCTTTTTATCTTCGATGTGGAAGGAAAGACTATTTTCCAAGCTAAAAGAAATTCCAGGCTTTAACTACTTTACAGGGATGGTTTAGATGTGATGAAGGAAAAAGAAAGAGGAAGAGATCATGAATAAGAAAAGGAAAAGGGAGGCGCTATAGAGCAGGAACAAATAGAGAAGAGGTAAAAGAGGCAAAATGGAAGCTGAATAGAATGTGCCAGATAGATGTCTGTAAATTTTATTCATTAATGATCGCAAATGCATAGTTGGATGGATGCTAGATGAAGAAAAATAAATACATTTTCTCTTTGGAGCTGGAGAGTAAGTCCCCTGGAACAGGGAACTGTGACTTTAACATACTGTACTATGACTTGTCTATGTAGGACAGAAGTAGATTCCTAACGAATATATGCAGATTGAGATGTTACATGTGTATTCAGTGAACAACTGCCGAAATATGTTCAAGGCTTGCAGTCTGCCAATGAAGTACTGTTTCAGAAAGCCCCAAACTGCTTTTTTTTTTTTTTTCGGTAGACAGCTGGCCTTTCAATCATCTAACTGTTACTTTAGCCACTGGTTGATCTTTCTGTGTCTCGTTTCTTTCTCTGCTAGCTAAGCAGCTGTACATGATAACAAATTTCAACTCGCATTCTATGCAACGCGAGAAGTTTGTCAAAGTGCCCCTGAAGTCACCATGAAGGGGGCAAGAAATATGCCAAATAGCAAAGGTAGAATGATCTCTAGCATTATCCTGCCTCAGCCTCCCCTGTCCTCTTCCTGCTGGATGGAGATGAGGAAAGCAACCCTGCTTTACCTTCACTGACTTCAGAACTCTGAGTAACATTTTATTTGGTAAAGAGAAAAATTTGAAGATAACTTACTTGAGTTAAATTTTGAGAAAAAGGTTCAGGCTCATAATCCCAGCACTCTGGGAGGCCAAAGCAGAAAGATCACAAATTCACATCCAGCTTGGACAATTTAGTGACTTAATAAGAACCTGTCTGAAAAAAGAAAAGAAATGAAAAGAAGACGGGGCTACAGATCAGTGTGAAGATCCTAGGTTCAGTCTCCAGTACAAAAAAAATTAAGAAAGAAAGAGATGAGAGAGAGAGCGAGAGAGAGAGAGAGAGCAATGTTGAGGTAAAAGCAAAATGATTTTAGAGCTTCTATTTATTTTTCCTAGCAGTAGTGTCTCAACCTTTTATAATATCCTTAAAATCAAGCAAAACAACACAATTTCAAAAAAAAAAAAAACTTTTCAGATGTCTTTACATAATGGACTGATGATAGATTGAGACACTAATTACCGTTAGCATATTTTGAAGTGCTTTCTGAAATAGTTGTGAAATCCTGAACATGTATTTATTAAATTGACAGCTATTAAAATTGATTTTTGGAAACATCAAAACTTTACCTAACCAGAAAGTTTTCATAATTTGCGAATTCATGGGGAGTAAGTACTTTTCAATTAGTGGATTTCTCTGATGTGTTGTAATTGAAAAATATGCAATTTCATATTAATGAAAGAGAGCAAAAATTAAATTTTCAAATAATCAGTGTTCATATTGGCTCCCCATATCTGCTGGGGATACATTCCATGGTTCCCAATGGATGTCTCAAACTGTGAGTAGTACTGAACTCCAATACACTATGCTTTTTCCTAAACATAAATATCTATCATAAAGTTTAATATATAAGCTACAAACTAAAAGCAACTAATATAAACTAGAAATTAACAACTAATAATCAAACGGGACATCTGTAACAATATACTATAATAAACATCAAGCGAATCTGTCTCTTTCTCTCTTTCAAAGTATTGGACTACACTGTTATCACCCTAACCTGAACCCTAACCCTAACCCTAACCCTAAGAACACAAGCATTACAATATCTTGATAATCAAGTTGATCATTGAGATGGCAACCAAGTGACTAAGGGGTGGGTAGTGTATACAATATGGATCCCTTGGACAGAAGTTTAACTCACATCCTAGTCAGGATAGAGCAGGATAACCCAAAATTCACCCTGGTATTCAAAATGGCATGCAATTTCAAACTTATGAATTTTTTAGTTCTGGAATTTTCCATTTACTATTTTTGGACCACAATTGACCATGGGTAACTGAAACTATGAGAAGCAAAATCAAATGTAAGGGACAATTGCTGTAGTCATTTCATTGGGGTTATAAAAATATGAGGACCAAAGGTAAATATACAGTTCAACCTCTGGCTTAATAACAACTATACTCATACTCAAAATACTCCATATGTGTACCCTAAACTGATGTCTGGTGACAAAGAGGAGGTGGGAGAAGATGGAATAACTTATATCATATGAATTATAAGTGATTTTACAATTCATTGATACTTCTATGTCAAGAAGTAACTAAAAGTCAATCTCTAAGTAATTCAAATGGATGTACGCCTGGCCTCATTTAATGCAGTTTATCAAATACTTCCAGTGCCTGGTATTCCTTGTGGTTGGATGGTATCATGTGCCTAGTTCTGGCCAATATCCAATGTAGGTTGATTCAAGGCTGTTGTGGCTTGTATCCAGATGTCTCCCCAAAGCCTCACGGGGTCATAAGTGGGAGTCTGGGGAGGTGGCTGGATCTGGAGTGTGTGATGCTGGGATTAAGGCTACCCCAACCTAGGAGTGAGTGCTGCCAGCCCTAAGGACATGTAGCCTGGCTAGAATATGAGGGACAGAAAGAGGGCTGTGGTTGTGGCTTGCTGCTGCTGCTTCCCCACCACTTTGCTGCCTTCTGCCCACCATGAACTGTTTCTCACCTGCGATGTCCCTCTGCTTGCTGTCCTGCCTTGGAGCCAGTCGACTATGAAATGAAACCTCTACAAACTGTGAGCTAAATAAACCTTTCCTCCTTTAATGTTGGGTGTTGGATATTTTGTTGTAGCAACAAGAAAAGTAATCGGGGCTAAGACTAAGCATATAATCACTGATGGAAGTATTTCTGGAGTTCTCTTTTCCCCTGGCCAGACGCTTGTCAAAATCTAGATAGTGACAGACCCTCAAACTGATGATCAGAGATGCCATGGGACAATGATGGACGTGTGCTTGTGTAACATGAGAGAAATAAGCCATTGCAGTTTTTAAGTACTAAGATTTGAGTGCTAATCACTGCAGCATTATTTGATAGAATGAGAAAGAAATTTATTGCTACCAGCTAGCAAGTAACCTTCTTCTAAACAAATTGGAAAATTTGTACAAGACTAGACCCAGGTGAGGGTGTAGGAGATAATCCAGTCCACCCCTTTTCAAAAATCTAAAACAAAACAATACCTTACTTATTCCTCAGGGTTCCATGGAATATTTAAATACTGTACATATCTGGGAGATTGAAAGAACTTATTTTAATTGAAGCATATGACTTTATCGTCCCATCATAAAGCTTTTAAATGGCATATGTCATATTTATTTAAAAACAAGACTGAGGTAAAAATAATTCCTGTAATGTTTCTCATTTGACTAGAACTCTGAAATTTTTCCATAAAGCTTTACTTTTCCAGCTCTTTTTTTTTTAACTTTGAAAGAAATGCTAGAGAAAGAAAAAAAATTATTCAGAACATCTCCTGTCCCACATTCCACTGTCTTCAAATACATGATGACTTATCATACACTTCTTTTTCCAGGTAACCTTGATGGCACTTAAAATACTCGCTGGAAAGATCTGGGCTACTGGCTGATGGAAGTAGTCAAGTCCTTTCTGAGAATGGTAGAGGAAAGTTCTTTCCCGGAATGAGTCACAAGATCCACAGGGCTGCTGAGTTGAAGGATTCCTGTCAGCCAGAGTTTCTCCCTGCCCCCTTCTTGTTTTTACAGCAATATTAATTCCATTCCTCTGAACTGAGGTTTGGATAAGTTCCTCCTTGATTTTTCAAAAATATATTAACAGTGAATCAGGAGTGGCCCCCAAACAGAAAAATTACACAAAACTTCTGCATGGTTCCATTCATATTAGGCCATAAATTCATCAGTTTCCTATGCTTTATACTTTTCCCCATCATTTAGTCTTACTGGAAAAAGTGATTAGAATATTTTCATATCCATCCTCCAATTAACCAAAGAGTCACTGAAAGTTTCATTGGTAAAATTAAATGGGATGTAAATCATTTATTTTGATAGCACTCTTTGAGAAATTTTCAACATCAAGTTTACATCCTCCTGCCTCCCGCATCATTGCCAATCACCACTGGTATTTTACAGTGTGATTCAGAGAATAAGACAGCAAGATAGGTAAACCACATAATCTCTTAATTAACGTCCATGGTCTCTTTTTAAAATATAACATTTGAAACCACAGTGCCCAAATATAGCTTTTTTTTTTTTTCAACCTGAGGTGTATTCTCCATGGTTAATCCTGGAGCTTGATAAATTGACAATTTATTGACAATTAACAATTAAGCCTCAGAAGACTTTGAAAGTGAAGGCTGATATGAACACGATGGCCTAATATGGTCCATTAGTAGTTATCGTTAGTCTTTCATCACTCAGTACACTGAAAAAGCAGACATCCTTCTTGTTGGGTCTCCACAGAAGAACTTGCTTGAAATCACGGCTTTGGTTCACTGGTTGTCATGACAATGACTACATCGAGGGGACTTTTATCTGTATTGTTGTAGTCACACTTCTGACGCTAAAACAGGTGCTTTGATCTAGTTTAAAGAATAAAAGGAGAGAGACTGGTGCCTTCAGAGTTTTGGTCATCTGCTGGAATAACATATGTGAATAATATTAACTTATGTTGTCATCTGATGAGTTTCCTCCTGGAAACCAAACGGCTTGATAAGAGTTTGCTAAATCGGTAGTTTGCTAAATCGGTAGTTTGCTACCTAAAGTCAAGCTCAAGGGAAGAAGCAGTGTAAGGCAGGAACCCCAACGAGGGACCAACGGAAGGTCTTCGTGACATGAAGCGCCCTTCTGCGGGCTGAATGAGCTCGCCAGCGTTCCCACCGGTGAAGAGGGACACTGCACCCTGCTCCTAGCGTGCAGAACTCGGTCACGATCTCTGGGCTGCTGATGAGGTGAGATTTAAATTTCATGCTATGAACAGTGGTAGCAGTAAGAGAGACATAAAAACATTAAGCGAGTGTAGGAATGAGGATCATAAGTTCAAGCCCAGCCTGAGCAAGTCAGCAACTCAGCCAGAGCCTGTATCAAAATTTAAAAAAAAATTTTTAATAAGGCCAAGCTGAGACTGTAACTGAATATGAAGGCCCTGGGTTCAATCCTTCATACCACAAAAACCAAAAAAAAAAAAACAAAAAAAACAAAAAAAACAAAACAAAACAAAAAAAAAAACAACACTTGTTTTATGCCTAAGAAATGACCTGGTTGGTTTTGTGACATAATAAGTGAGTCAGGAAAATGTTAGATTAGTGGAGTTTCGTGTCAGTAAGACGTCCAATGTTACATTAAAGTGGTATATATAAAAACCATGTATGTTTTTTAAAATGGCCAGATTTGAACTAATTATTAATCAAACATCTGTTAATATTAATAATGATTTTTAACCTCTTCTTAAGAACTTTGCATGTATCTGATCCTAAATTATGCACTTATATCTTGAGTTGACTATTATTATACTCATTTGGTAAAAGAGGAAACAGAGATCAGGCACGGTGATGCACACCTGTAATTCCAGCCCTCTGGGAGGCTGAGGCAGGAGGATCGCAAGTTTAAGTCCAGTCTAGGTAATTTAGTGACGTAGTGAAGCCCTGTATCAAAATGAAAATTAAAAAGGGCTGCAGATACAGCTCAGTGGGAACCCCTGGGTTCAACCCCCAGTACTGCAAAACAAAATAAAAGTTGGCAAATTGTGCAACCATCAAATACATGGTAGTTTTGAAAACAGGTGCTTGGTTGTGTTAACTGTTTGCTGGCTTGTTGTCCTCAAATATTCATTTTTACTGTGGCTTAAGAGTTAAGTAGGCGAATAGCGGAAAAAGAGAACAGAGATGAGCCTTTGTAGACAGATAAAATCTTACTGGGGAAAACTGAGAAGGGCGAGAAATGTTCTCTTTCCCTTCCCCGCGCTGCGCGCCACCTAAAAGGAGCCTGGACTCACGGGCCAGGAGCCACACTTCGCAGGCCGATCACCGGGTGCAGTCCAACGCTACCCAGTTCTTCCCTGAAGGTGGCGCTGCACAAGCTCCGGGGACAGCTGGAGGTGGCAGGAAGTGATACCGCGTTCCACAGCTTCCCCGGGATGCATGGCCCAGAGCTGGGATCAAAAGCCACCACACAGAATGCCACAGGGATAAACCGTGACGCCTAACACAAGGTGACATACACCTTGAGCTTTTTTTTTTTTCTCTTTCTTTCTTAATGGTACTAGGGACTAAGCCCAGGGCCTTCCCACTGAGCTGCATTCCCAGCTCTTTTTGAATTTTTTTTTTTTTGAGACAGGATCTCGCTAAGTTGCTAAGTGGCCCAGGCTGGGCTTGAACTCTAGATCCTCTTGCCTCCCACAGTGCTGGTATTACAGGTCTGTGGGCCACCATCTTCAACTGCCTTGAGCTTTCTTGAAAGACGGTGAATTTTCCTGACCAAGGTTGCCTGAGTGACTCTATCACTGTGGACGCACACACTTAAATATGTCCTCTTACACAGAGACGTCCCAACTCACAACGGCACCACTAGGAAGCTTTTTACTTTATAATAGCAGAAAAGCCCCTACGATTATTGTTTTCCGTGTCCAGCACACATTCAATATATTCCATGAGACAGTCAGTGCTTCTTCATGAGATAGACTTCGTGTTTGATGATTTTGCCCAATTTAAGCTAATTAAGTGTTCGGAGCACATTTAAGGTCAGCTGGGCTACACTATGATCGTTCGTAGGCAAGAAGCACACTAAGTGCTTTTTCACTTAGTGTGTTTCCAGCTCACAGTGGCTTTATTGGAACGCAACACCATCGTAAGTTGAGAACCACCTATGGATATTCTACATATGTATCATTTTAAATTTTCACATTTAATTTTCCAGTTAAGCACTTCATTGCACGAATCTCCTTGTGTCATTTAGATATTCTGTGAGTGCCTAGAGAACGGACAGGCTCCCAGCCCTCTTGGGTGTGAAAATGTGAATGGGGCAAGCTAGCAAAGAGTCAGTCTCGTTCCTAGCCATCTGTTTGAGTGAATGTTCCTTAAGGACTTCAAATATCCCAAACCAACAGTGTTTTACATGTAGAAACCAGAGCGGTCTTAGATTGGAGCATTTTTAGACTGAAGTTCACATTTTTTTTTTCTCAGCAACAAGTAGGACTTTGGGATTATCGCCTCCTGTTGTCTCCCTTCTTTGCATCCCCCAAGGCATGATAATTCTGTGCAGCCCAGTGCAAAATTGAACCCTCTGGACAAACAACAGAAAGGTCCCTCTGGGAACATGGCTCAGAGGCGGAAGAGCTTCCAGCTGGAGTGCTGTTTGCTTTCCTAAAGTCTCAAGAGACCGGTCCCAGCTTCTGCTGTGACTGCTACTCCGTCGCAGTAGACCAGATGGCCACCTCCGCCTTCTTGGTAGGGGAATGAGGAGATCAGAGTTAGCTGCAGACTGAATAGGTTTTTTTGGGGGAAACCTGCTTTTTTTAGTTAATAGAGGTCAAGGTTTGCTTGCCTCCTTTAAGATTCTCAACCTCTCCACTTGGTCTCATTGTTGCCAAAATGCACACAAACAAGCCCTTTAAGTCAGCCCTTTTCCAGGCCCTCTGAATGCATCTTGATTTCTCCTGGTTAGGGCTCCATGTGGGTCCTGGTTGCTCACATGGTATTACACGTGGGGAAATTACCTAATAAATCATAGCAATCCCAAACTCCTTATATAGACATTTTCGTTATATATCTTCTATTTGATGCAAAAAATGCATCAAGGACTGCTTTTCTATGAGTGTTTTTGCAATTTCAAGCATTGGTAAGAAACCAAGCCTTTAATAAATCAGAACTTTTGAGTCCTTGGAGTATTTTTTTCTTCATACTTCTGATCTGAATATTTTGTATGGTTTGTGGTTGGTCATTTGTTGCTTTTAATATTCTGGCTGGTTTTCAGTTCGTTCAGTGGTGTTGGCTGCAGACTTGTAATTTCTGCTAGAGTTGAATTTTCCACTCAGAGCAATTTTATAACTCTCTGGAGTTCAGAGAGACCAGAACAGACATTTTTTGCCAATTTAACCAACTTCATTGACAGACACAGAATTGTAAGTGTGAGCCAGATAATGGATGTGATTTGTATCTCACAGGCACCCCTGCTGGCTTCCCCAGGATATGATGCTGGCTTTGTGTGAGCAACATTCTCCAG
>PVJO010018021.1:0-37814 GCA_004026905.1 Hystrix cristata | reverse complement strand
CTGGTTCATTCTTAGAAACATGAAATATTAGATTTCAGAGAACTCTTACAGGTCATTTAATCCAAGCATTATCAGTGTTGATGCTCTTCCTGCACTATTCTTTAAAAGTGGCCACTCATCTCTTCTGGGACACCTCCCATGACCCAGAACTCATTACTTCATGAGAAAGCAATTTTTTTCTCTTGTGGTAGGAGTTTTTGTTGGTTCATTGGTGATGTATCGGTGGTTCCCTTCCACTAGGCTAAAATCTATGTCTCATTATTGTGTAGTATTTGTTATTTTTAGGTCTGCTTCTTCTGTTGACCCAGAAAAAAAACAATTGTCTTGTGTGAAATGTCTATAATCATTTGAAATGTTATCATGACAACCATCAAATTCTCTTTTCCAGACTAAATAATAGTTTCTTCTGGCCAGTGTCTATAGACATTCCCTATTTGATAGCCATCTCTCTCTTCTTCTCATCCACATTTTCCCATGATTTAGGGCAGTATGGAAAGGGGTAAAGAGCTTATTCTGATTTTCCTAAATTAATTTACATGGATAAATGCTACTCTTAACAAAGCACATCATCATCTCAGCAGAAGAAACTTCATTCAACTAAGAGAAATAAACAAAACAATAAACAAAACAGGTAAGAACTCTGAATATTTTTTTTCAATAATTCACTGGCAGTACAGTTAAAAGATAAAATCAATTATTTCTTTTCTTTGTGATGATAGCAATGAAAGGTAATAATCCTGGTTCATCTTCCTCACAGCTTCAGGCTTGGGCTAAGCGAGGCTCAGAGACTCGGTGTGCTCAATCTGAGAGGATGATGTGTGTGCCCTTGGTGACTCCCAGAAGGTGGGCCAGTTTCTGGGTGCTAATTTATGAGCAGAAAATGCAAATAGGTGGAACTGAATGTTAACACGTTCACTATCCTATAACCAAAGACCACTCCCTTCCACACTCAGGCACCTCAGCCTGTTCCTCCTGCCCACCATGACGTGCTGAATGGAACCCCATTTCCCACTAACTTGTCTGCTCTGAATATGTTCCCCTTCCTTGTGGGTCACTAATTTTTATTAGATCAAAATATATCCTGCCCAATAAGATGTGTGTGTGTGTGTGTGTGTGTGTGTGTGTGTGTGTGTGTGTGTTAATGTTAGGAAGAAAGTATTTTTGTGATCCATGAGGTCTGTCTGAAACCAGGTAGGTATGTTTGCCTTCTTATCTTAGTAGTTGCCGTGTGAAAACAAATTTGGCATTTCCTTGTCCCTGATTCACCCCGTTCCCAAAGGTAATAGCATCACGCAGAAGCCCCTGACTCACTTCTGTGAACATTTCATGACCTAGATTTACTTCACAGGCAGCAAAGAACTTTCAGGAGGCCACATGGTGACCTTGAAGAAGGAAATTTGGTACCATCCCGTGGGAGGGTGGAGTCCGGACTTAGTCCCTCGCCCCAAATGTTCATATGATGCAAAGTGGTAAGTATCACAGGAGATATGCACAGAGAATGTCTGGGAAACACAGAAAAAAAGAAGAAATTGCTTCAGGATGAAGCAACCAAGGACACATTCGAGGCAACAGAGAGGGAAGAGCAGGGCAGTCCCGGGAGAAGAGACTCCGTGGGAGAAAAACGGTACAGGAAGCCCAGGGTGGTGGCTTCCTTTCGGAAGTAATACCAGAGACCAGAAAACGGAGTATTAGGGCCAAACAGGGGCAAAGACTCTGAATATTCCTTTTTTTTTTTTCAAAAATTCACTGGCAATGCAGTTAAAAGGTATAATCAGTTGTTTCTATTCTTTGTGGTAAAATCAATGAAACAAATCCACAACACAAATGAAATATTTTTCAGTGGAAAGGTCATAAAACAGACACTATTGCACTAAGTTTTAGGAACTGTATAACACTAGCACTAATCCTATCCTACTGAAATGGTCTGATTTTGACTAGACAGATAATTCAGAGGGAATGTAGAACTGCCAGGCACATATTACATGCCTCCATTAATGTTTACAAGTACAGGTTTGTGGCTAAATTACTAATATTTCTTAATTTTTATGTGGAAAACTCCTGAGACTAGTGCGTTGAAAATCATTATCACCACTTAGCACTGCTGAGTTAGCATCTGATCTGTGTCTATACTGGGGTGTACGTGTGGTGAACAAGTACGCAAAATATATACGTAAAATATTATTTGACTAATTGGTAAAACATGCTACTGCCTAGTGGAATGATCACTAACAAACTAGTCTGTGGCTTAGAATTTATTTGTCTAAAAATAAAATAATATTTTTTTCTCAAGACAAGCTCCAGTGAAAATGTCTTATATGAATAAAAATCACAAACTTATGTCTTTACTTATTTCATTTCTTTCTGAGGTAAGGTCATGCTATTTGCCTAGACTGGCCTTGAACTTTTGATCTTCCTGCCTCATCCTGCCTAGTAGATGAGATTAAAGTTATCTGCCACAAAACCTGGTTTAAAAATTTATTTTATCCATGTGCCCCTTCATCTAGTTTTTATATTGGCCATAAAGTTTGCCAACTTGAAATCTGGAACATACTCAGCATAAGCACGGGCCAGAAGTAATGGTAACAGCTAATATTTATTGAGGTTTGACTGCTCAAAGCAGGCTTTTAGTCACTACTCTTTTAACAGTCCTTCAAGGCAGCCCCTCTTATGATCTCCATTTTTGTTCCGAAGCTGAGGTATGTAGAGTGCAGTTCATTTCCCCAGGGTCATCTAGACAGGAAGCGATTTCCTCAGGGTCATCTAGACAGGAAGCGATTTCCCCAGGGTCATCTAGACAGGAAGCAATTTCCCCAGGGTCATCTAGACAGGAAGCGACAGAATTTGGGCGCATAATCTTAACTACTGCATGATGCTGCCGCCATATGGGCAGATTGTAGGATTAGCAACCTCAGTCAGTGGTACCATTCTGTTAGTAGTGTGATCCAGAAGTGAAATAATGAAGAGAGGATATTTCTAAATAAATTATATTTTTGAGGCCTATCACCAATGAGGTTTTCATCACATGAGAACACACCTAGCATCATCTTTCATCATTTTATCATCCTTATAAGCACAGAGTCTGGGCTTATAGGCAGCACTGAGAAAGTATAAATTTAATAAGTGAATGATAAAGAAACCAAATCCAAAGGATACCCCACTGAACTGCTCACCTTAATTATAAACAACTAGGAAGGTGAGCATTAGTTTACACTCTTGGTGAAGGAGACAATGGGCTACAGAGTAAAGAGCAGACTTTAGAATCGGACTAACAGTCCAACACAGATAGCAACACCATTTGTTACCTTTATGACCTCAAATCATTTGCTTAGATTCTTTGAACCACAGTTTCATTATCATTAAAATTACAATGATTATAATTGACAAAATGTGTTGTTTTCAGCATTAAATTTTGATAGAGTAAGTTGTTACGGAGAGAAGACTTTTACTCTGCCCTTGTGGGTTCAATAACTGAGTCTGAAATGAGCTGACAAAGGCAGGTCAACAGAAGGCAAAGTGTACACGCTTATTGTGCACACAGAGACATCACAGGAAAGAGAATGCCAACAAATCCCTGAGATT
The DNA here is from genome assembly GCA_004026905.1 of Hystrix cristata. Lineage (NCBI taxonomy): Eukaryota > Metazoa > Chordata > Mammalia > Rodentia > Hystricidae > Hystrix > Hystrix cristata. The sequence goes on along the minus strand of PVJO010018021.1, from coordinate 34,235 downwards.
CAGCAGGTTTGTGCCTTCTCCACGGGCAAGAGTCAAGTGATGTAGGCAGTTTAGGGGCGAATGAGTGATAGTTTATGACAAAGCTCGTCAGGGCGTGGTGCTGACTTCTAGTCTTCCTCTTCTGCGATACAAGTAAATATTCCCTCCGAAACTCACAGGGAGGGACTGAGGACACTTGGGTTCTTTTGGAAGGATCTGTTTTTAGGCAGATGAGAGGGGTTCAGAGAAGGTCTGTCCCTGCACCTGCTGTTTTTCAAGTACACTACATTCAACTCAAAGTAATCGGTAAGCCAAAACAGCTTGTTTGCGGACAGCATTTCCTGAATTCCTGTAAGACTCTGTCGTTGAGTGAACAAGCAGCAGCCCCCATTCTCCGCGGTCGCTCAGCACCTAGTACCTGCAGCACCTTTCAATCTTTGCGTCTAACTCTGTCTCTTCTATCCAACCAGAATCACCATTTCTACTGTCTATTTCTGCCACTATTTTTCCATCAGCTATCTTCTTATCACTTCATTGCCACCACTCAGCTGCTCTCTGTAACTTCATACAAAGAATATTTTAATTATTCATTAGTGTCGTTCTTCATATGTCCTGAATTATTAATCTCCTGAAAGATTGCTGGCCGTGTCAGAGCTGGCTCTGTGGACCCACGCTTCGTTTAAAGTTTGCTATTACCATTTTGGGATCTTAGATTTATGAATAAGATACCTCATTTTATTTTGTACTAATTCCTTCCCCTATGTAGGCAGCCCTGGCCATGCCATTCCCTTGTTCAGAATAAAGGCATCTCATTTTTGCTATATACTAAATCAATAATACTCACTGTGTGCGAGCTGTCGGGATATTTCACAACATGGCACAATACCTTTCTTCATATTTGTCAACTGTGGCAGAATTGTTTGTTCTTTCATTTCTTCATCCATTCTATAAATCTTAATTAAATCTTATCACGGCTACAAAGATGTGTATAGCACACCTTTCTCTGCCTCTCCAACTTTACTTCACAGATCTCTCTCCTATCTACGTGTGCAACCAAACGGGCCAATACTGACCCCCTGTCACCCTTCCCACATGCTCGGCCTTCTGGCATCTGCTCCTCTGTCCTGTTTAAGCACTTCTCCTGTTTTATTTTTTACAATGGCTTATCTTGCTTCCATATTTCAAGTTTGTCAAAATGCGTAAGGAAAAGATTATTCCTAATCTCTATATATAAATCTGGTGTCTCTATATTCTTCTTGACATGTTCTGTTTACTTCTTGATAATGTAATATAAATTAGCATGAAAACAATTATGGCGCATTTCTAGGTGCTTTATATATATCTGCACATGTAATCCACACAGTGGCATGAGGCTGGCTCCTTTCTCTCTCTTGACACCAAGCACAATGTGCACTCATTTTGTATGTTTACTCCCTTGCTTGGTCTGCTTCACATGAGGGCGAGTTTAGTAACAGCAGTGACCATCTGGCTCATCTAGGTTTATCATCAGCTGTCTCACATTGTGCATGTAGTAAGAATTCAATAATTTCTTATAGAATAAATGAGTGTCTGCCATGTGCAAGGCTCTGATTTTTGTGTATTTTCCAAATGATCAAGAAATCTGGGTATTCATTGTTTTCCTCAGTATATTTGGAATTTACTTTTGCTTCTAGTAAGACTCTTCCTTTAGACCAGATGCATTCTTTTCTGGTAAAACCCTATCCACTTAACAAAGCCCAAGTCAAATAAGGTTTTTCCAAGAGCCTTTGTATAAATAACCTTCTTTCATCTCCTGTTCCAGAAAGGCCTTCATTGATCCTTGGTTAATTTTCTCCAGAATTTCCTTAGCATGTCATATTTCTCTTATGATGCTTACATCTTGCTTTCTATTAGAACTGCTCTTGTATTTATCCCTCTAGATAAGTGATGGACTAGATCATTCTCATCTTTGTGTTTAGTACAGCTTTAAGCATAGTGTTCAGTCTATATTATGAAATTGATACATATTTATTAATTTGAATTTTTCACCCATATCCACATTTTGAGCAGCCTTGGAAATCATCTCCAAACCTCAAATCATCCTAAATCGTCATCATGCATCAGTGTATCCAACTACATTCTAATTGTACTTGAATCCACCTGACAGGTAGAGATTTGTGTGAAGGTGATTAAGAAGTCAGATTTTTTCCTATTTTGAGAAATCTATGTTGATACATCTTTTCTCAAGGGTTCCAAAAAGCAAATTTAGTTGTCAATATAAGAAAAACATACAATACCAACCAGCAAGGCAGGCAGAGAGGATGAACATGTGTTTTAGTCTGCTTTCCAGTTGCTGGGACACAATACTCAATGCCTACAACTTAGAGGACAAGAGGTTTAATTCCACTTATGACTTCAGGAGATTCAGTCCATGGCAGGCAGGCTCCAAGGCAGGAAAATTGTGGCAGAAGAGTGTAGCAGGTGACCCTGCTTAGCTCTTGGTGGCTGGGAAACAGGGCTGAGGAGCAGTGCCAGGACAGAAAAGGCCAAGACCATGGCTAGTACCCAAAGTCACATGTTCCTCATCCAGAAGACACTCCCCAAAATGTGCCTTACTAATTCCCTGAGCATATCTTCAGCCAATCAAGTAGACACAATCAAGTTAACCCTCACAACATGGCATTTAGAATCAAATACGTCTAGATTTATAAACATCACAAAGTTTGGTAAATTACATCATCTATTGATTTCCCAGTTTTCATACCTGACATATGAGGAAAATACATAGAGTTGTTATGAAGGTTAGAGGCAAAACTATAAACTAAAATATTAATATTAAAATTTTAAATGTTACAGACTTAAAAGTGTTGATATAGATTTCTGGTTCAAGATAGAGGGCTGAGTTTATTCGTTTACATTCTCTCTTCTTTCCAAAAATGATAGCAAAGAATTGTTTAAGGTTGAAACCCTCCTGGGGATAGAAGAGAATGGGAGTGAAGTCATGAGAAGAGTTGAAGTGGGAGAGAATTGACAGAAGCAGAGGAGAGGAATCTTAGGATAAAATCTTTAAAATACCACCGAAGACAAAGTCAAGGAGGAGTCAGATGAACATGAAAATCCTTGGAATGGATGATAGGTGGCAGAGGGGTACACAAAGGGGAAAAGCCATCCAGGTTCTGAGGGAGGATGCTTCTGGCCTTCAAGTCCCTTTAGCTGCCAATCATCAATTCAGTGCAAGTTCGGATTAAAGATATTTTCAGACACAATACACCAACATTTCCTCCTAGGGAGTCACTTGAGAATTCCCTCCAGCAAAAAAAAAAAAGAAGCAGAAGAAGCAGAAGAAGCAAAAGCAGAAGGGGGAGGAAGAGGAGGAGGAGGAGAAGGAAGGAAGAAGAAGGAGAAGGAGGGGGAGGAGAAGGAGAAGGAAAGGAAGAAAAGTGAAATGTGAAAAGGAAACATGGGATTCAGGAAGCAGAGGAAGCAAATCAGAATAGTGGTGAAGAACCAAGATGGCAGTTTGTAGCAATCAGCCTGGATAAAGGCATGAGAGTGGAGGACCCTGGGAAGACAATTGTTTTAGTTACTTTTCTCTCGTTGTTGGGACAAAATACCCGACACCCAAAGTTAGGGGAAGAAAGGTTTATTAGCTCACAGTTTGTAGAGGTTTCAGTCTATAGTCCGCTGGGTCCAAGGCAGGGCAGCATGACAGACGGGCAGCAAAGTAAGTGAGGAATGCCAGGAATGTAGGCAAGGAATGCAAGCGAGCAATGCAAACAAGCAGCCAATTAGCCTCTTCCTGTATCTTACATCCCATCAGGCTACCTCTCTCCAGGGTGGGCAGCACTCCCACCCCTAATCCCAACACCCCCAATCTCAGTCTCACATCCTTGATCCCAGCAGAACCATGCCAAACCAATCAATGGATCTATTTAGTAATCGCACACTCTAGATCCAGCTATCTCTTACCACATGAGGTTTTGGGGGGACATCTAGACACAAACCATAACGACAATCTACCAGATGGCCATGCCATAGACTACATGGTAGGAATGAGAAGCTGGAAGAACCTGGAGATATGAACAAGACAGAGCATGCTAGAAAAGACCCAATTATGAAAAATTCAGACACTAAAATAAAATTACATTTGAAATATTCTATGAGGAAATTAGCTTCAAAAAAATCAAATAAATAAAAAAAGAAAATCAAATGGATTTTTTAAGTATGAGCCAGAATAAACAAGAGACTAAGGGCCTGAGGTTTTGGTGGAAGAACTTTAGCCATTTTCCTGGTAAGAAAACAGCAGAATAAACTAGCAGGAGGATCCGGGCAGCAAGAAGGACTATCCATGGGCATAATCCAAATACTGTATGTGGCACACTGTGATGTAGAATAATGATTAGTACAATTATCTTGTAGCAAAAATGGAAGTCGTGATTTGAAACCATACAGAAAGCAAAGAAATCCTAACATATGACTTGGCTTTGCAATGAGGAATATTCTCATAGTTCAAATAAGACAAATGTCAGTAGCTTCCAACTTCTGAGAATCAAGCAATAGTAAGATAGGGAAATATTGACTGTGGCTGCAGAACAGAGAGCAAATGTTTTCCAACTTGCAACTTACAAGTAAAACTGGACTGACACAACTGGGCTGACTAAAAAGTGAGAGGAAGGAAAGAGAGAGAAAAGGACAGATAAGGGAACTAATTTTCCCATCTGAAAAACTAAGGAGCCAACAGATACTAATAGTTGATGGAACAAAAGATCAAGGTTAAGGATGGTACACACATACATTATTGATCATGCAGACAGTCGAGGAACTAAAATGGGAAAGTTAGTCAGGGGAGACAACTTGGAGGGTTTGGAAAATGAGCGAAATCTAATACACTGTACAGGAGGTAGGCGGATGGTGTCCACATTGATGAGAAAATCTGACAAAACTAAACTATATGGTGAAGGGAAGAGGCCTACTAATCATTACCCCTGGGGGTCGGCTCGTATGGGAATGGGTCCACTCACTGCCTCTTCTTCTATAACCAGCCCTGCTGTGCTGCTTGATATTGATCCTGTGTGTGTACTATATAACTTCGATGACATAATTAATATAAAACTGAAGGCACTAAAATGTGCTATGTGGAGCCAATGTTTCTTAGTAACAAAATTAAAATTTATGAAATAGTTCATATTGTTGAAAATAAGAAACAGAAGACCTTTTTTGCACATTTCTAATTTTTTCTATTTTATGATTTTTAAAAATTATATTTTAATGATACATTTTAGACAATACATAGTGATAACATTCATCGTAGGGAATTTGTACCAGTACATGATATATCTTGCTGCTTCTTTCTTTCCCATTCTCCTCCCCTCCCTTGAACCACTCCTCCCTCCTTATTTACAAAAGCTGTGTTTCCATTTTTTCCTTCTATTCTGTTTTCTCTTGTCCCTCTCTGCCTTTCCCCTCCCCTCCTTGTTCCCCTTCCCATTTGAACAGTTTCTTCCCTTTCCCAATATAATACATTTTAGTTCTTTCTTACACTTTCCATTTCTCACACCAGAGAAACAATGAGGTATTTAAAGATGTGTGTCCGATTTATTTCACATAAGAGTATGGTCTCAAGATGCATTTTAAACTTAGAAATATCTTAGTATGGTCTCAAGATGCATTTTAAACTTAGAAATATCTTAGTATGGTCTCAAGATGCATTTTAAACCTAGAAATATCTTAAACTTATCATTCTTTATAGCAGAGTAGTACTCCCTTGTATTAAAAAACAAAAAAACACATCTTCTTTATCCATTCATCAGTTGATGAGCATTTGGGCTGTTTCCAAGATTTAGCTATTACAAACTGTGCCACTATAAACATGGGTGTGTATATATCGCTGTGGTATGATTCTTTTAATTCTTCTGGGAAGATCCCAAGAAGGGGAATAGCTGGGTCAAATGGAATGTCTACTCCTAGTTTTTTGAGGAAACTCCACACTGATTTCTTCAAGGGTTGCACCAGTCTACATTCCCACCAACAGTGGAGAAGGGTTCCTTTTTCTCCACAGCCCCTCCAGCATTTGTTATTGGCTGATTTCTTGATAATAGCCATTCTTTGTGGCGTGAGGTGGAATCTCAGGGTTGTTTCAATTTGCATCTCTCGAATGACCAGTGATGTTGAACATTTTTTCATATGTCTATCTGCTGTTTCTACTTCTATTTAGAAAGCACTTTAGAAACAGCTACTTGTATTTAGAAATTATTTAGTCATTTCTACTTCTAATTAGAGATCATATTTCTAATTTATTTTGAAATGCGATCTTCAAATGTGACAGTTTCTGTCTTGGGAGTGTATAATTTGAATAAAATATAAAATGAGTGTGATAGAGTTCAGAGAGGAGGGTCTGTCTCTGGAGGGTCATACTGTCTTGGATTTTTTCTGCTGTCCAGTACTGGCTTAAGCATCAGTCTCTTTTTGATGGGTTGTCACACAAAAGACTCTATAGCTATGCTTATAAAAGCACTGAAGGGATGTTACCTGGTTACAAAAAAGAAAGATAACTGTTCTCAACAAGCAGGGCCCAGAAAAATGCACACAAATTAGATTAAGAGACTCTGAAGGGAAATTACCATTAGGTTTTTGGCATAAGCAAAAACATAGATGATTTCTGTTATCAAACCAAACAGAGAAACAAACTAAGATGGTGGAGTCTTAAAAAGGGAGTCTTACTGCTTTTTACCTTAGGTCTTTATTCTCCTTTTCAGCTTCAGCTACTGAAGCAAAGAGATTTTGGAAGCTTGAAATCTGTTTCACCTTAATTATTTCATACAGATTTTCTTCAAAACACTGGAATTTTTCCCAAAGCACTTCTTCCCATATTGAAGAATTCTTTAGATATGGCCATTGTACGTCAAAATACTTTGGTTTCTGAACATACACGCACAATTTAAGCAATAAGATATGTATCTAGTAAACTGGCACTAAAAACCTACAGTCACATAATGTATCTTGGTAATTCGAACAAAGGCATTTGCAGTCCCCATCTGCATGGTATTTAAATCAATTCTTTATTCTATACGCTGTACATAATTATGCAACTGAAGTCAGGACCGTGGTGGAATTTTTAAATCTATAATCATTTTCTTCATTGAATAAAATTTATCAGAGATAATCTAGCCAGCTCTGTGGATTTGGATTTACTACCTAGTCTCTCTCACCATAAGCCTCATCCTAAATAAGAATTCAGTTGACAATATCAGCAGATAAGACTGAGCAGGCTTGTGCTCTGGAGGCTGAGGCAGGAAGGTTGTAAATTGGAGCCCAGCTTGGGCAGCTTAGCAACATAGAGTGAGCCTGTCTCAAAATGTAAAAAATAAATAAACATGAAAACAAGGTTGGAGATGTAGCTCAGTGTGAAGGGCCTGGGTTCAATGTCCTGATGAAAGAAAGAAAGGAAGAAAGAAAGGAAGAAAGGAAGAAAGAAAGAAAGAAAGAAAGAAAGAAAGAAAGAAAGAAAGAAAGAAGGAAGGAAGGAAGGAAGGAAGGAAGGAAGGAAGGAAGGAAGGAAGAAAGAAAGAAAGAAAGAAAGAAAGAAAGAAAGAAAGAAAGAAAAGAAAGAAAGAAAGAAAGAAAGAAAGAAAGAAGGAAAGAAAGAAAGAAAGAAGGAAGGAAGGAAGGAAGGAAGGAAGGAAGGAAGGAAGGAAGAAAGAACAAGAGAAGGGAAAAAACAAAAGCAGACCAGAGCATCCACTTTTGGAGCTAAGAAGAATAACTTGTCCAAACGTAACCAAGTAGAGTGGTGTCTTGGTTCATGAACTTAATTTGTTCTACAATTATGGAAAAGATGACCATATTTGTGTTTGTGCAGGAAAGATGGACACAGTTGTGTTCGTCACCTGGTGTAGAATTCACAAACAAAAACAAAATTTTGCTAACCGCTTCTGTTTGCAAATCAAATTTTTTGCAAACAAAAGCATCCATGAACCGAGTACCACAGTGTGTCACTGTGTTGCTCATATCTACAAACCGCCACAATGTTCAGTAGATATTACAGGTTTTGTTAGAACTATTTGGGTGGGAGAGAACAGAGTTGTGGTGCTGACTCTGTTTATGAGTAATGTGAGGGCACTGAATGACTTTTAAAAAAGTCTCCTCCTGCCCCAGGTGCAAGCCCAGGCTGGCCAATTTAGCGACTTAGTGAGAGCCTGTCTCAAAATAAAAAATAAAAACAAAAGAGAAGGGATTTAGCTCTGTGCAGAACCCGTAGTAACACACCCACACGTGCATGCACACATACATACACACTCCACAGTACATGTAAGAGAAATAAATAGGAATTGACATCTTTCATAATAAATACAAAAGTGGGTTAGAAGACTGTGAGCATTATTTTAGCTAAATGGTGCCAAACTAATTCTTTTTTTTTCCAAACTAATTCTTATGTGGAATCATCACTTTCATATTTTGTAGATATCATTTGATTACAAATTATATTTTGTATGTCATCACAATATAGGATTCTAAATTGTTATCCTGAGCAACTTTTCATCATAGTATATAGCATTATAACCAGTAGGAGAATAATATCCATTTCATTTTGAAGTTATCTATTCTTTTAATTTAGTAGTATAGGCATCTTTACCTTAAATTACATGCCCCTGGCCATGATATTTTCAGATCATATCAGTCTGGCAAATACTTTTCCTGAAGCTACTGAAAAATCAGACTGCATTAAGCATGGAATTTACAAAAAAATACAAAAATTAGAGAAATACTTTTGTTTATACACACGACTGGGAAATTAATAGTTAAGACTTTCAGGAGAACAAATTTGGAATCCTGTATTGAAAAGCAGTTCCATGGGTTTAAGTTTAAGATACAAATACAAAATATTCATTGTATAGGACATTTATAATTCACCTTTGACTGAAAATGTGTGTGTGTGTGTGTGTTTGTGTGTGTGTGTGTGTATGAGATTTTGCTATTCTCTTCTCTTTGAGGAAGTAAATGTAACATGGTGGGAAAAGAGAAATTTCTGAGACACAGAGCTGTTGAGAGGACTGTTGAGAAAGGCCCTTAGAAGAGCTAGGTATGGTGAGGCGAGTTTGAAATCCCAGCTACTTGGAAAGCAGAGGCTGGAAAATTATGAGTTCAAGGCCAGCCCGAACAACATAATGAGATCCTTGCCCATAAAAACAAAAGCTCTCAGAGAACTACTGAGCAGAAATTATGTATGACTCTATAAAGGGACAGAGAAAAGGATCATAGAGGAAAATACCACAATGATAAGAAAGTAGAAAAAAAAACAATTCCCAAGACAAAGACTCCCACAGATTTAGGACTAGTAATCAAGTTTTAAGGAAGCAGTTGGCATTTTTATATATCTGCTAGGTATTTTTTCTTCTCATATAAATGTAATACTACGAAACTTATAAGACTACCCATCCATTTATTTCAAATACTCTCAGTAGGACCGGGTAGGGTAGAGAAGAACAGTAGAACAGTGACAAGAAAGGGCAATAAGAGGGTTAAGTGAGAGCAAGAAGCCAGCTCAGGAATCCGATTATATTTGTAAAACTCCAGAGAATTCTATACTAAACAGGGTGAATGTTGTTGCACGTACCAGATACTGAAATAAACTTGGCTTTAACAATAAAAATAAAATCAGTCATCAGTAAGAAATTTCACTGAGTCCATCAAGTTCCTGAAAATTCAAGCTGGTGTTTTACAAAGGTTAAAAGTAAGTCACAACAAGTACGTATAATGAAATAATTTTAAACATCGACTAAAGTTCAGACTTCTAACCAAAATGTTCTGTTTTGGTAAGTGAGTCAGAGTATCATTCTTGTTCAACTAAAGCTTCACTGGGTTATAAAGGTCAGTTGCTAAATGTTGCTAAGACAAACTTGGACCCTACTGTCTGTTGGTTAACTAATTGAGCATTGCATACAATTAATTTAAACCAACAGCTAAGCCAAAAGGCAAAATCAGGAGAGTTTTTCTTTCCAAAAGTAAAGCAAACTAATTATGTAACAATCAGGGAAAATATTAGACAAGATTTTTTTGTTCATTGTTTGTCTTTCATTCACAGAAGCAATGTCACCCCTTTCCTTTATTTTCCATTACAGCCTATCTGGTGGAATAAGACTAAAATAACTATGAGATACCTTTGTAAGTAGTGTAACGTGTGTAACTGCCAGTATGATTCTTCAACTGAAAACTCCCAGGGCCACAGCTGAGAGGTAAGAAAATCCAGCTTCTATGATCTTGCCTCAATTCCTAAAATACAGTCATAAGGATTTTGCTGAAGAAAATTCTACTGAAATGTTTTTCTAAATTTAGTGTTAAAATAATCTATAGAGGAAAAATTTAGGATTTGTAGGCATGCTACCTACACACATTCTAAAGTTGCTCTCCTTTTAAATGGCTCCATGAAGTATCACTTCTTGGTAGCCACACACTATTAAAACTCACTCCAGAAGAAACTGAATGGTCCTACATCTAGTACAAACATTAAATATGTAGGTTAAAGCTTTTCATCAAGTAAAACTCCAGCCCCAGATGGCTTCACTGGCAGATTCTACCAAATATTTAATGAAGGAATTATTTCAATTTTACATTATTTTTTCCAGAAAAGTACAAGTGAAGGAAACTCTTTGCTGTTCATTTTCTGAAGCCCCTATGACCCTAAAACTAAAACCAGGAAAATCAGGCATGTTACAAGAAAAATATAGAACAACGTGTCTCATAAATATATGTCACTCATATATTCTAGAATTGCTAAATGTTCTCCAAACACAGTCTCAGCAATTGCTAGTAACCCATGGTACGATGCATTCCTTAATTGTTTTCCCTACTATTGGAGGTTGACCTGTAGGAGACAGTCATTTCCTTTTTTTCCATTCAAAATTCCATGTACTTTTTTCTGAAAGAGTCAGCTAGATTCTGAATTGGTCCCATACCGCAGCAATGTGTAACTGAAAATAAAGGAAGCTGGCTTTAATGGAGGCTTGTGCACTGAGCCTGTCAGGGCTGGGTGGCACCATTCTGATGCTCTATGTACTGAGCAAAGGCCACAAAGAGGGCTGAGGAATGAGTCAAAGAAGCTGCTAAATTTTTACAACCACATTTCTAATATTATTCTAAAGGCACACACAGATTTCTAGAGCAGAGAAGTTAATTATTGTTTATATTATAGCAAATAACCTTTCAGTCCCCTGTGCCTCAATTTCTTAACCCTGATGAATGCAATGAAAACTGCTACCCTACACCAGCATCCGGGGCTGCACTGTAAACCAGAAAGCCAAAACAATAACTCTAAGTGAGGAAACACTGCTCCCTCCCCTCCAGGTAGAGGGGGAAAGGCCTGAGCTCTAGGAAGGATCCTGGGGTCCCACTGCAGCCCTCTGGGACACGACAGATGACAGATGTTTTTATGGTTTGTGCCTAAATGTCCCCCCAAAGCCTCATGCAGTAAGAGGTGGCTGGATCCAGGGGTGGCTGGATCTAGAGTGTGTGATGCTGGGATTAAGGGCATGTGGTTACTAAATCAGTCCACTGATTGGTTTGGTATCACCCTAATCCTGGCAGCCTGGATAAGATATAAGGTGCAGAAAGAAGCTACTTAGGTCCCTTGCTTACCTTGCTGCCTTCTGCCTGTCTGCCAGGCCACTCTGCCTTGAACCCAACTGATAGTAGACTGAAATCTCTATAAAGCATGAGCTAAATAAACTTTTCTTGCTCTGACTTTGGGTTTGGCTATTTTGTCTCAGCAATGAGAGAAGAGTAATTAAGACAGATGTACTGAAAGGAAAGATGAACTCACCACCTTCAGCTTTACAACCCAGAACAGCCACAAGTTTCCAGGTTGAAGCAGGCCCTTCTTACTGTGTAACCTTTACACTCCTAATTTTCTATTTTTGGGCGAGTAGTGACTGGCTTGTGGAGTCCTTGGTAGCGGTGTTTATTTTTGTAACTATATTTCAATCAGAACTAGGTTCTCCAAACCCAAGTACTCATGAATAAAGATACAGTGTTGCAATCTTATTTCCTGGATTCATAGCCTGCTTTTGCTAGCTCTTCATTGCCGTTGAGTGAGTTATTTAAACTGTGCTTCAGTTTCCTTTTCTGAAAAGCTCTGTAATGGTAGTAATGCTACCTGCTTTGGGTGGAATTGTGAGAAGTGAAGGTGCTGAAAGGTACAGAGCACTTGGAACAGTGCCTAACACTGTGTAAACATTCAATGAAACGCAGGAATCATGAGTTCCTAAGGTTGGTAACTATTAATACCCTCATAGAACCTTTTAAAACCATAATTTTTTTCCTTTAACGTATTGGAAGTGTGAGTTATTTTAGCACTGTATTTGCATTCCCATATCAAATACACTCAGCCATGCTCACATCTTTCAATAGCCACTCGAAGTACCTGCTGAGGTCAGTTTGCTAACAAAGCTTTAAAGATTTTTTTTCCAGAATTAAATGCAGTTATTCTATAGTTGTGTTCTGAGCCAGCTCTTACCAACTCCAGAAAGGCAATTTTTCATTATTTACCAGACATTTTTAAACTCTTAAGTAAAAGCCTATGTCAGTTATTATTAGTATTCTTTTGGCTTTATAAAATTTATCAGGAAATTTTCTAATTTTGTCTTTACTCATTTACAAGGTATACATCGTCCTCTCTTTCCAGTTAAACACTTGGGGCATTCTGTCCTTTTCTTGATCAAATACACTAAAATCACATATACATTATAGGATTTATTCCGGGTTTTCTAAAAAGTTCTTCAAGTTATTTCTGCCATTTTTTCCCAATTTTTAAACTTTTGTTTTTGCTCTACTATGACCTTCTTTCAACTTTTCATTAGCTTATTTCTCTGTTTCCAGTTTCTTTTCTTAAATTTATTTTCATTTGTGTCTACATAGTGGACATAGTGTTTACATGCTTGTGTGGGGTTGGTACATGTACATAATAGGTCCTAATTCCTTTTTTAACTCCTTTGCTTCCCCTCCCAGCCCTCTTGCCTCTCTTGGTCTCCTCCCACCTGACAAAGCTCTATCTCCCTATCTTCCACTACCTGTCTTTTCTTTTGCTCTTTGAGAAACATGCTAGATTTAAGCTTCTGTGTCTGATTTATTTCACTCAATGTATTTCCAGTTTCTTTAGCTAAGTGCCCCATTCATTTATTTTCATACTTCTTTGTTTAGCAGCAAAGTATGACTTTTTGCATCTTTAAAATGCATTTTGAATGACCGGAACCACTTTATATTTACAATTTGGAAAGTTAAGTATACTAGTGATACATAATACATTATCAAAAATTGTCATGTCTTACTTCAAGAGGAAGAAATACAAATAGCAGACAAACATATGACAAAATGCTTAACATCTCTGGCCATTAGAGAAATGCAAATTAAAACAACCCTGAGATCCCATCTTACTCTGGAAAGAATAGCCATCGTTAGGAAATAAAACAATAACAGTCGCTGGTGGGGCTGTGGGGAAAAAGAAACCCACCAGCATTGTTGGTGGGAATGCAAACTGGTACAACTGTTATGGAACTCAGTATGGAGATTTTGAAAAGAACCGAAATTAGAAATTCCATATGACTCAGTTATCCTCTTGATAGATATCTTCCACAAAGAGCTTAAATCAACATACTACAGTGATACATACCTGTATTTATAGCAGCATAATTCATGATAGTTAAGTCCTGGAAGCAGCCTGCATACTCAACAACAGACAACTGGATAAAGAAAATGTGACATCTATTTATAATGGAATACTACTCAGTTATAAAAAAAAGAATGACAAATTTGAGACATTCACAGAAAAATGGATGCACCTGAAAAATATTATGTTGAGTGAAATAAACCAGACACACAAGTTTAAATACTATATGGTATCTCTCATTTGCGTGAGACGACAAACAAAGAAAAAGGTAAAGGATAGATACAGAAAAGGACAAAGGAACAGATCTCTTGCAATAGGGAAGTAATCCAAGGAAATAAGGGGGGAAGGGGAGAGGAGGAGGGGAAAGGTAAATAAAAATAAAGATATGCCATGTACAAGAACCTAGTAATCTCAATCAATGTAAACACCATATGCCATAGCATGAGCTTTGATTAATAATATCAACAAAAATGAAAAATTGTTTAGGGGAATTGGAGGAGGAGGGTAGGGGAAGGGGATAAAAATAAAAAAAGCTGTGCTATGTGTACATACCCATTCCCCAAGATGACTGTAAACTGCATGAACTGTAAACATGTACTGATAAAATAAAAAATTAAAAATTTAAAAAAAGAAAAAAGCCCAAGACCGATGGTTTCATGGCTACATTATACAGAGCATTCAAAGACTAATTACTACCAATATTTAATAAAATATTTTTTAAAATGAGCTAATGAAAATTAGAAATACAGTAAATAAAATATGACCAAACATTTTGTGAGGCCAGCACCATCTTCATGGCTAAGCCAAAGACAACACCTGAGGAAGTGCAATATGCTTTCCTGATAAACCTCTTAAGAGTTTAGTTACAGAAGGAAAGTCCCTTGACACAATAAAGGGCATTTCTGAGGAAGCCACAGCGAACATCACAGGGAACGGAGAGTGACTGAAAGCTGTAGTACTGGGAAGCTCATTATCTACACTTCTACTGGAAGTACTAACAAAAGCAATCAGATAAGCAAAAGAAATAAAAGGCATATAAATCAAAATGGAAGTAGTTAAATTGCCCCTATTCGGATGGCATGATCATACTAGGAGAAAACTCTAGTCTCCACCAAAAGACTCTTAGAACTGATACACAAATTCAATAAAGTTGCAGGGTACAAAATCAGTATAAAAACCAGTATTATTTCTGCATACAAATAATGACCTAGTTGAAAAAGAAGTCAAGAAAATGATCCCAATTTTCAATGGCATAAAAAATAATCAGGAATAAATTTAACCATGGAGGTGAAAGAAAGCCCTGTGCGCTGAAACAAATTGAAGACATAAATAAATAGAAAAAATACCATGCTTATAGAATGAAAGAATGAATATTGTTAAAATGTTCATCCTACACAAAGAAATATACAACTCAATCCTTATCTAAATTTCCATGGTATTCTGTGATCCAAAAGTTCACATGGAAGCAAAATAAAAACAGCTGACTAGCCAAAGCAATATTAAGAGGGAAAAAACAAAGAGGCATCATGCTTTTTATTTAAAATTATCCTACAAAATACAGTACAGATGGCCATTTTTCTCTGTGGTTCCAGATCCACATATTCAACCAATTGCAGATTTAAAATAATTTTCAAAAATTTCATCTGTACTGGACATGTACAGACTATTTTTCTTCTCATTATTCCCTAATTACTGTACTTACAAAGCATTCACAGTTGGTAAGTACAAGAAGTACTTCACAGGTGATGTCAAGTATATAGAGCCTGCAGCTGCAGTTTTAGGCAAGTGCTGCACGATGTTACATAAGAGAACCGAGCGTCTGAAGGTCTCTGTCTTGGAGGGGTCCTGGAACAAACCACCCAGGGATGTTGAGGATGTGAAGAACACACAGCACTTCCATATGGAAACAGACCACAGTCGTCAGATCTTTGTTGCTGTGACCAAATGTCTGAAAAAAACAACTTAAAGGAAGACAGATTTATTTTGGATCATGGTTACAGAGGTCTCAGTCCATGGTTGGCTGACACAATTGCTTTAGGCCTATGGCAAAGCAGAAACATCATAGGCATGGGAAAAGCAGAAGGGCATGGGAAAGGGAAAGCTGCTCACCTCATGGCACCCTGGACCAAGAGAAAGAAGGAAAGAGCCAGAGAAGGAGAAAAGGACAAGGTATAGTGTCCAAGGTCACCACCAAAGTACCCCACTCCCTTCAGTCAGCTCCATAAGGTTCCATTGAAAGTCTTTGAATGTGGACTCAGAGAGAGAGAGGATAAAACACTAGTTAGCAAGGGCAGGGAGCAGGGGAGTGGGAAACAGATATAGGTGAAAGGATACGAAGGAGCAGATATGTATGAAGGACGAGTAAGTCTAAAGATCTAATGTACAACATAGTTAATAAAATTGTATTGGACTAGGGATTTTTGTTAAATAAGGAGATTTTAGCTTCTTTTTTCAAAAGTAGTAACTATGTAAGATGATAGATGTGTCCACTTGCTTCACTACAATGGCAATTTTACTATCTACGTGTGTCCCATAATAGCATGTTGCAAACCTCAAATATACGTAATAAGAAGCTGGTTCAAAAAAAAAAGAACTATACCTTAACTTCTGTAAGGAAATGATTTTCAGTACATTAGATATCATAGTAGCATTGTAGCTATACAGAAAAAAATGCCTGGTTTGGGAGATTTGTGAGGGTTAAATGCCAACATGACTATAAATTATTCAGGAAAAATAAATACATGATGAAAAAATATAAGTGTTCATTATGACACTCTCCAGTCTTCTCTGTAAGTCTGAAATTCTCCTTAATTCTCCACTTCTCAAAGCTACCACAGAGATGTCACCCATTAAGTAAGGAGTTGCCAGGAAACAGAAGAGAAAAAGCAGAGTGTGAGCTTAGGCAGCTGGAAGGCTGCCCTGAAACAGTGCTATTCAGTTTCCCAGGACTCAAAGCTTGAAAGCCCTGCTTCCAGAAGTTTCCATGTGCTCTACTGCAGTAGAGAAGAGTGTAAGGTAGCTAAGGATGTTGGCTAGTTACTCAGTCTTTAGGACACCAACATGGTTCTATCAGATAGAGAATAACAACAAGGCCTGACTTTACAAAATGGTGGACAAGGCCAATGCACTCCTGGATCATCTTTGGCCCCAGCATCATGGAAGCAGTCATTTCTTTGAGGAAATTGATTCCATTTGTGCCAGCTACAGATACCAAAGCAATGAGAACAGAATAAGGGAGAGATGAGACAGTACTGCTGGGTTAGCCTGTGGGACAGAGCACCAGAAGCCATGAGGATATGTCAGCTTTCCTTGTAACCAAGACCTCCTCTTGGGAGGAAAAAGCTACATGAAGAAGAAACATGAAAAGCTTAACATTTATCCAAAGCAGAGTATACCTCCAAAGAGATAAGCTTTAATCTGAAGGTATCAAGTTACCTTTATATGAAAAAACATGCAATTTCCCCATCATCGATACGAGTAGGAGGATCCACAGCACATTAAGTCAAAGAGAATGAAGAAAATAATCATTTATTTGTGTATCTCAAGCAAAGACTATAACATTTTTCTCTCTTGACATGAAATTACAATTTTTATTACAGATGGTCAAAGAATATACAATTTCTACTTTAAGGAATTAATTGGTGGGTTTTGGCTCAAAATATTAATTTTCTTGATGTTTGTAATAAAGGGACATTGGTACTTTATTGAACGCAAAATTCATTACGTGTATCTTTTAAATCAACCAACATGCATATTTTTTGTCTGTTTTCTCTGTAGAAAGGAAAAAATACAAATGCTCAGAGTATTAGAATTCCACACTCCAAGTGCGAAGTGCACTTGAGTTTGAAATCCAACTATATTAATTCCTCATTGTTTGATCTTTGGTATGTTACTTAAAACTGCTAACACTAAGCTTTTTCATCTATAAAATGAGAAAAATATCATCTACATCATGATCACTGTAGGATCAAATATTAATGCATATAAAACTCCTATACTCTAGTTTTATGCCCAATAAACTACATGTTGTTTCCATAATACTTGTGTTTTTTATTTTAGTTTGGGGTTTTATATGTATATATCTTTTTCTGCACATTTAAATACAGGACTCAAAATGTTATGGTACATTGTATTCATAAATACTGTATGAATTCTATTTTAAGATCACATTCGCTTTATTTTCTTTTCTAAGTAACGTTTGTCCATCCTTATTTTTACCTTAAGACGTTTTTGTTATTTTGAGTTTCTCTCAGGCATCTTTTAAGTCTTAACCAATGTGCTAAATTTCTAGAAAGAAGAAACAGAGAGAATACAAGTTCAACAAAGCAATGACTGTAAAAAGATCTGCACCCTCATAACATTTTTGGACCTCTGAGGATGAAGGGGAAATCCCAGAAACTACTATAAAGAAATAACTTTCACTTTCATCCACTATATCCCACCGGGAGACTGGATTCCAGAAAACAGTAGGGCAGTAGTTTTCCAACTTCTGAGACAAAAGAAACTGGGGCCTGGAATTCTGTATGCAGAATTATATTTCCTTAAAATGAAGTAAAGCTAAAGACCCTTCACATAAGCAAGAACGCAATGTACACACCTTTCACCAGGACCCCACCACCACGTCTTAGGAAGTTGCCAGAAATCGTTCAGAAGCAAAGGGAAGAAATAGCCCAGGACAGAGCAGAAGAACCGGGCTCTCGTCTCCTCTGAAGGGACGAGGAGAGATTGGCTCCAACACTACCACAGGAACACAGACAAATAATTTTAACTTAGGAAACTGATCTGCATCTTTCACAGTAGGTAATAAACACAGCCTTAGAGTTGATTAATAAAGACATTGAGTTACTAGCTAGCATCCACCTAAGGATGCTACAGCTGAGAAAGTTATCTCCTGGCCATATACCTGTGGAGTGGAGATGCAGATGGAAACCGTGACATTTCATATAACTACAATTTTATTGAATTTAAAGAAGCTATAATGTATCTTATTACCCCAATAGAAAAAGAATAAAAAGTTTCAAAATTCTGCTTCAGGGAGCTCTAAGCATTCCAAGTTTTCCTGCTGGCTGTGGGCTGAGAGCCATCCCTCGCTTCACTGCATCACGGCCCCTTCCCCTGACTTCAAGCTGGCCAAGAGGAGTCCAGTCCTTCTCCTGCTCTGAACTCTCCTCCTTCTGTCTCACCTTTCTGACTTCATCTCTCTGCTCTGACCAGGGAGACTGCCCGCTTTTTATGGACTGATGTGATTGGGCTGGGCCCACGCAGACAGTACAGGATAGCGTCCTCTCAAACTCTAAACCCTTAACTGCATCTACAAGTCCCTTTTATAATGGAAAGCAACATGTTCACGGGTTCTGGAAATTAGAGTTTGGACACTTTAGGGGGCATGAAGGGTGCTCTTCTGCCTATGGCACAGATTATATGATGTTTATAGATTAGACTAAGTTACAGACTTGAACTAGTACTTCACAGAGAGTTTTATACACATTGTACATAATCTGTAGGATATTTATCACATTATTATAGACTAGACTATATTCTACACTTCATGGCCTTTGGGATCATCCAGATTTTAGCATAGGGCCATATAATTCTACATAGTCATGTAACATCTATCGATCATTTAAAATGTTGCCATGAGAATTCTTTGTCCTCATTTTTAGTTCAAATGTTCTCCCTCTTGTTTTCGTCATTGTCTCCAGTAAAAAATACTACAGACGGAAATTCCTGAAAATCCAAAATTTAAAACGCTCCAAAACCTGGAATTTTTTAAGAACAAACATGACGGCACAGATGGAAAATTCCACACTTGACTTTATGTGACAAGTCACAGTCAAAATGCAGGTAAAGCGAAAACGTTGTATAAAATTCCCTTCAGGCTATGTATTTAAGGTGTATGTTAAATATAAATGTACTTCATGTTTAGACCTGAGTCTATCCCCAAGATACCTCGCGTGTATCCGAATATTCAAAATCTGAAATGCAAAGAAGCACTTCTAGTTCTAAGCATTTTGGAGAAGGAACACTCAACCTGTATGACCCACTGCCGAGAAAACAGAAGTAGTCTTACAAATTTTAAGGCTCTCCTCAGCTTGATTCTTTCACAACTTCTCTCTTTCTCCATCATTTATCATTTTTAAATCGCTCTTCATTTTCTGCCTTCACTTCTTTGAGCAATACTTAAAATCTCTTCCTTACTTTCTTTTTAAAACTTAAAGTATTATCCTTTTCAGTCATCCTTTTCCCCATTATTTTAAAATGTATTCTTTATAATCGAAGAGTTCGGCTCTCCGTAGAAGGTTAAAACGGTCCGGAAGAGCTCAGAAAGGAGCGCAGTGGTGGGAGCAGCGAGATCTAAAACAGGGCGGCGCTCGCAGCCTGGACATCTGGCTCCGGCAATCTCTTCAGCCGGCGCCAGCTGCTGTGCAGAGTTCTGGGCTTGTCACAGGGATTAAGGTGTTCTGCACCCCTTTCTGCCTCCGCGGCGCTTCGAATGAAGTTGCTTTTCAGTTTTTCCTCAGAGTAATTATATTTCTCTATTTACATTTTGTCGAAATACGCAGGAGATTTGGTTCTAGAGAGTCTGCCTTCCAACACATGCCTTTAGAGAGGTGAAAACATGTACCATTCCCATTTTCAATACAATCTCAGTGTGAGTTTAATATAATTTCCTTTTCGAATAAAAGTAAAATGAGACTTCTGGTGCTTTTGTTCTAAGTATGTTTGTTTATGTGCAACTATAGCTTTTTAATAATTGTAGGCAAATGACATCTGAAATGAGTGTATTCCTCTGTTAAATAATATTTTTAAATATGCAAGTTATTTGTTTAAGTAACTTTTCTAATCCAGTGGTACTGTCAACACATAAAATAAAAAATACAGTAGAATGTTTTGGTGAATGCTTTATCTTTCTCATGAATTCATTTGCTAACTATGGTTGTTAAATTGCTAACTAACCATCAGTGTCAAAAGGATTGATCTAATGTGTTCATTTTCAACTTAATCCTGATGTTCCCTAAACAACCTAATTCCTTTATTGGTATGATGGCTCAGAATATGACATACTACTACAGAATCATAGACTTTAAAACTGGGATGGAATTTAGAACTTATTTGATGTTTCCATCTATTTTACAGACAAGGAAACTCAGAGCCAGTAAAGTTATACACTGAAAGTCACACAAATCATTAGTGGCAGAACAAAGCTTGGAAGTCAGTCCTTCTAGGTCCTAGTCCAATTAACTTTCTGAGTCCTGAGCTGCCTCGCCCCAGTCCAAGTCCACAGTCTGAGATTCTTAGCTCAATTGTTCTCTCGGAAAGCAAGTGTTTACCTGGCCCCACTCTCCTTCTTTCTGCTACTTCATCATCACACCACTCACTCCCTCTGTTCTATTTCTGCCTCTCAGCTTCTAGTTCTCCTACCTGATTCCCAGAGAACTCTACACACAAAATGGACTATCATAAGCCTTCTATGGAGAATGATGACCTGTCTGTAAGGAGCTGAAAGAACAATGAACAGGTGATTATCCGTGAGTGATGAGAAAATGTACCATGGGACTCAGAATGCTCCAGGAGTCTGAGGAAACTCAGACCATACGCATCTCAAGATGTAGATTGTCTTAAAAAAGAGTGGTACATAAGCAGAATTTCTCATACTATTTTGCATCTCACTCTGGGAATGATGCCTACAAAAATTCGTCACCATGTTCTGTCTTGTCTTGCCCTAAGATGCTTTATATGAAGCACATCACACTGCGTTCTGCATTCTAAACTAATAATCCAAGTCCAGCCTTTAATCTGAATGTCACCTCGATTCTTCTCTTTGAAACAGGTTATTATTATCTATTGTCTATGCAGTGTGTTTGATGAGTTCTATATCTCACTTGTTTTCTAACTCAGGATGTAGCATGTAGCACCTTTAATTTCTATTTCTGCAGTATTCTTAATTGAAAGTTTTGCATTTGATTTGGAAGGTGATTAATTGTTTCATTAGGTAGCTGTGCTCAGGGAACAAGACAAAAATATTTCTCTGCAGGCTAGGTGTCACTGAACAAATTAGGTCAGAATCCATCAAACTGGCACAGCACCACAAACAGGAGATGTACACACCAATAAATTCACCATGCCAGGAGACCGGAGAGCAGTGGCACGCACACACTTCAGTCCCCTCTGGTATTCTGTCGTAAAGTGAGGACTGTGCAGTGCCGCACAAGAGACCAATGGTGTTTCCTGAGATGCTCGTAAACAGCCTATTTAGTTAGTAACCAAAAGGGAACTTGAAAGAGAAACCTGCCAAAAATGACAGAGTAATGTATTTGTTAAGGGAGAAAGTGTGTGTCTCTGCCTGAAAGGAATGGTCAAATGTAGATAAAAGCAAAATTCTCCAAAAAATAAGTGCAATGAACATTTTTCTATTGACTCCATTAGGTAGTGTACATAATATAAATTAAGGAAATAAGTAAAATAATTCACTTGGGTAAACAATGTTGTGTTAATGGGCAAAACAGTAATACGTATGAAGATTAAATCAGACGGATTAGACAAAAGTCACCCACCGCTGGCGCTGCCTTTGCTTGCCCAGAGTGTACGATATAAACCAATAGTGCTGAACGCATAACTGTAAAAGAAGTCAGCCTGATGTCTGCAAGGAAGATTTTTATAATAGTTTTGTTTATTTTACCATTTGGGAGTGTTTTCAAGCAATACCACAATGCTGTTGAATTTCCTCAGGGAAAAACAGTATGGAAGAAAATAGAGAATGGTTGAAAAAAAGATAAGGATGTAAAAAAAGGAGAAGGACAGAAATCTGACACAAGATGTGTCATCGCTCACAGAGTTAAGGCCTGATGCAATAAATCAAACACATCCAACAGAGGTCTCGGGGCCAGTTCAGACCACTCTTCTTCTGAATACGGGTCATAGTCCTAGAATCTGGGGTAAGCTGAGGCCAGTGTAGTGGAGTTCTCATGAGTCCCTCTAGGCATAAACCAGAAGAGGCTTGACGGTCCAGAAGGCTCCACAGACCATGCTAGACTCCCACGTATCTTCCAAACGTGAGCTCCTTAGAAAGCAACTCTGTTCTTTGTAATTTCAACCAGAATCAGTCTAACTTTCGGGAGGCAGAGGATGAGCAATATTTACCTTACAACAGGTCATTCCTATAGAAGAAGTTTCTACAAAGGGACTTGCTTCATCCATTTATTTGTGCACAACAGAATAAATAACAATGAAATTCTGCAGCCTGAATATAAATAAGCATAGTGTTCAACTGTCTATTACTTAATCAAGCTTTGCTAGGGGTTTTATTTTATTTTATTTTATTTTTTGTAGGGGTTTTAAAAACTGCAGTGAATACCATATTCCTATCAATACCTTTGAATCAAAGTACAATGATCAGACAAGATGTGTTTTCCCCGGACAACACGCAGGTTGTTTCACAAAATCCTCTAATTCTATACAAAAATGAAAAAGAGCATGATGTAGGGAAGGCTGACCTAAACATTATTAAGTAAATGTAAAAAAACACTGTTGAAAAGGGGAAAAAAAATGAAAAACTTTGTTCTCAAAGGAAAGCCATTCATCAAGTGATGGACATTTGGGCTGTTTCCAAGATTTAGCTATTACAAACTGTGCCGCTATAAACATGGGTGTGCATGTATCACTGTGGTATTATTATAGACAGCGAAGTAAGGCAGAAATATTACAGGCAGTCAGACAGGGCTGAGCCCTCAATGGAGTCAATACACAAGAGGAGAATATGCTACAACTATGGCTGGAGGCTGAAGGCGCATCCATTGAAGGTCAGGTCTCAAAATAAGGATGGAAAAACCAGAGCCACACCCCTGGTTGAGGGATAAACAATGAACTGAAGATTACATCTGATAAAGTCTAGGTCACCCAAGTGGGCGACCAAGATCTCCAGATCCAACCCACCCTAGAATGTCCTTGTTCTCTCCTTGCCGATTTACTACGTGACTTTCTTCCCCATTGGATCACTATTACCTAAACGACTACACTTGTAATATTATTGGTTAATCATCATTTTGACACACATTGTACCTGCCTCATGATTTTGCTCTATAAAACTTCCCCTGAAAAGTGAGCTCATTGGCAACCCACTCGGGTCCCCTCCTGTCTCTCAGGAGCTCTCTTTCTCTCTCTCAATAAAATTCCTACTCTTAACCTCCTTTGTTCCTTAGAATTCATTCTTCGTCTTCGGGGAACACGAGTTCAGCGTAACTGACGTCTAGCAGGTTGGGAGTTATATTTTTTCCCCTATAACAGTATGATGCTTTTAATTGTTCTGGGAAGATCCCAAGAAGGGGAGTAGCTGGGTCAAATGGAACTTCTAGTTGTAGTTTTTTCAGGAATCTCCACACTGATTTCCATAGCAGTTGTACCAGTCTACACTCCCACCAACAGTGGAGAAGGGTCCCTTTTTCTCCACAGCCCCTCCAGCATTCGTTATTGGCTGATTCGTTGATAATAGCCATTCTTTCTGGAGTGAGGTGGAATCTCAGGGTTGTTTCTCTCATATAAACAGTGATGTTGAACATTTTTTCATATGTTTACTTGCTGTTTCTACTTCATCTGAGTATTCTATTGGGAAAAGGAAGAAATCATTCAAATAGGAAGGGGAACAAGGGAGGGGGAAGGAACGGAGGGACAAGAGAAGAAAGAATAGAAGTAAAAAATGGAAACCAACCTCTTGTAAGTAAGGAGGGAGGAGGCTGGAGGGAGGAGAGAGAGACAGGAAAAAAAGAAGCAGCAAGATATATCGTGTACTGTACAAATTCCCTCTGATGAATGTTATCACTATGTGTATCTAAAATGTACCATTAAAATAAAATTTTAAAAAATTAAATCAAAACAAGGAAAGCCAAGATAAGTCACTGTCATGTTTTTGCTCCTATGTAAAATAAGTGTCAAATAAAATACCATTTTGTTCTTACACTTATTTTGCCAACTAACAACTATTACACTGACCTTTGAAAACAATGCATAATTTTTCTTCAGGTTTTTTTCTTCTTTTTGTCAAACCAAATCCTTCTTACATCCAACCCATTTTATTTCATCTAATAGTTAGACCAACTTCCTGAATATGAAACATGCTTAGAATACAAAGCACACGTAAGATTTGAGCACAGACAATAACTAATAACACATCCTCGGAATCATACAAATAACCTATCAGATCAAAATGGAAACAGGCCATAACTTCTAGTGTGTCATTGACAGTTCCATACCTTCCCTCCTTGGTAATTTGTCACACATCACGAGACTACAGAAATATTTGCCTGCAGAGTGTACTGCATAAAATGAGTTGTTTCGGTCTCAGAGTCAAAGCAGTTTGCGTAGGTTGCCCAAGACTGTGCTGCGCGCCAAGGCTACAGTCTCTCCAGTCATTTTCTGAAGCTCATTTCCATGCGCTAAAGTCCCTGCGGATCCTTCCTCTCCAGTGAATTAGATCCAAGTTAATGGGAACCATTAAATCTACTTTAGTTGATTCTCTTAACTGAGTTTCTTCAAGTTGTTTCTTTCTTAGATGCCTTTGAGACTTTTTATTTGTTCCATCAGAGTCTCTTTGAATGAAAACCACTGCTGCTCTGTGAAATGTGTGATAAAACAAAAACACCTGACAATCTTCAGAGGTTAAGTTACTGTGATCTGCAGCTGACCGTGTACAACGCTGTATGAAAACACTGCAGATGTGATGGCTAATCTGCAGTGACTTTTGGGCTTTAAGTGATGCTCAAGGAGATGGAAGGGTGGGCTCCACATACATCCTAATGTGCACCACTCTTCTGTCTGTTAACTTGCTAATGAACCATGATTGAGTAAAGTAATGAAGAGTTTACAGAGAGCCCCAGGAAACCTATTTCCAATTTTGCAACCAGCAGGCTTTGACTTCACTGCAGCCCTCTGCTAATTTCGTCTGAAAGCGGACTTGGCTACTAAATACCATTCCTGCCCTGTGATCAGACAGATTTTTCTAATCCCCATATACTTGCTCATTAATGACTATCTCCCTGTAAGACCCATTTTGTCCATTTAGTTGTTATAAATAGGTTGCTTAGCTAAAAATTTCTGAAACGAGAAACAAAATTTTAACCACTTTGAAACTTAGAAACATTGAAAAGAACTGGTCACATGTCTGGCATATAGAATGCAAGAAACTAAATGTAAGAGAATTGCCTCAAATTGATTTGTGACAAAACTAAGCAAAAAAAAGTATAAAACAATTACTTATTATTTATTTGTGTGCTTTAAAAAGGATTGTTTATAGTGTCATTCAATGGGTGCCAATTCATCCATCATCAATTTTTGACTTTTGAAATCTAATTTTTTTTAAAAAAAAACCCATCATATATGCAACAAAACTTCCAAAAATCAGCACACAACTTACATAGTTTTCTGATAATCAAAAATGTGTATCTGATAGTATTATTTTGGGGCCACATAGGTGCCCCTGACCGCAACTTCAGACACAATGGAATATGCGTGTGTGTCACCGAGTAGTCGTCTGCATAAGAAATAGCTGGTTTCTTGAACATACTAGTTAATGTGAGCACGTCCCTCTCTCACTCCAAGAAACGTGTCCATTTTCTCCTGTTCTTGTTAGAGAAGCACCGAAGTACGATTCATTTCTACATAGACTCCTTAAAGTGGATGTCCTCACCTTAGGAGACAAGAAGAAAACTCTCATAGATCTGACTTTAATGGCTCAAAGTGTTCATGAAGGTAAGTTAAAAACAGAATGTGTCGGTAAGTCAGTGTCCATCGATAATCACCAGGCAGAAGGGTGAGCTGAGTTTCCTTCAGACACGGTGAAAAACCTTTTAACTGGAAGTCACAGTGAGGAATATGAATAATTTCTCCTTTTACTCTCATGTTCTTTAACTCTCACTTCTGAAAGCACCTGTAAGTGATCCTTCACCCTCAAGATCCCTTCTGGTTTCTATGTCGAAGGGAAGAGTGGCTGTCAATAGCTTTTTACGATGTGAGTTGTGCCACTCAATTAAGAAAAAGGGCTCTTTCTTTTTTACTTTCTTCTTTTTTCCCCATTTTAAAGGTGAGGAAAGTAAAACACATTATGCAGATGGAAATGGCTGTAGACATTCTGGCTATAACATTGTTCTCTCCAAATCCTTTTTCACTTGTTCCAGCTGAGTGAAGACTGGAGGCCTCTCGGGGTAAAAATCTAAATGCTTCGATGGCACCAAAAGACCCACGTGCCCATCAGCGTTAGCAAAGCTGGGCATTACTTTTGCATTTTCCTTGTTTGGGCGAGATGCCTGCTTTAAATTATAATACTCAAGAAGGCAAGGTATGTAAACCTCAAAGTCTACGTATTTTAAATAAACTTTCAGATTTTAAATTCTTTTTAGCTTTTAAAGTTCCGTGCTAGTCCAGAGTCCAGCCTAATAAATGCTGACACTCCCAGCTCCGTTTCATCAACAATGAGCAAGCTGTGTCAAAGCTCAGAGGAGCCCCGTACAGGCTCATGGAGCTGCTACTGTCAATCAAGGACCAGAGTCCAGCTGGAATCCGTCTTTCAAAGAGCCCCAGAAATGGTAGTTTTCTGGCAAGTTCTCTGCTGGCGTGACGTGTTCGCTGACAGGGCTTTTCATTTGCTCCATGATGATGCCTGCGGCGCATTTTACAGCAATGCTAATCCTAAATGTGGGAACCTCCCTGAAACTCACAAATACTTTTCATGCGCTGTTTCACACAAACGTAAGACATGCATGTTTGTTTCTGACATAAGAGCATTGAGGCTGGAGAAAGAAGATGGATTTAACCAAAAGTCACAAAAATGTGAAGCCTACATTTCAAAGCAGGTTTTCCAACTCCAAACATATGGCTCTTTTGCTTTTACAATAGCTACTTAGAAAGTTCAAGCAGAGGTATACACGATGGTGGCCATCACGCATGAAGGTGGTCAGCCGCAGGGCAGCTCTAACATGGCTTTATCTCCTTGCACAAGACCTAAGTGGCAAGAATAGTTTCATGGTAACTTTACTGAAAGCAATAAAAATAAGCCATGGTATACAAAAAGAGCAAACTGTCTTGACACTACATAGTCCTCTTCCTCATACCACACATGTGATTCCAGTAGATGCCAATGAAAGCATTTCTACTCCGATTGTTCTGTGTCTTGCTCACTAATAAAAACATAGCAAAGATAAATTGGTTATTTTCAAGAGCGGCACACTGGATGCTAACAATTAATATCACTTGTTACAAAATACTACAGCATCGGAATCCAAAAAATAAAGGAATCATCTCTAAGTGAGGAATTACCCCTCAGGAGTACAGTACCCAGAAAAGTCGTGAGATCAGCTCAGCAATATTTTCTGAAGGAGACAAGATCGGTTTTCAACCAGAATGCCGTGTTTTTTGCATCTTTTTGCTCCACAAAACTACCTCACTATCTTACAACACTTGGGGAAGTAAATAGGAAATGCTGATCTAGTCCAATAATACAACGACAGTAGATTTGGGGGTTCTCACACTTGTACTAGGAACAATAATAGGTACACTGCGTCCTTGGTAACACTTTAGATAATTTTGCATGTAGACAGGTAAACGAGAGTTGAATTTAAACATGTGGTATTCAAAAACACACTTAACAAGACTTAATTAGTATTCCCTATGCCCGATAGAAGGGGTGAATGTAGATTCATAAGACAGACTATATTCACCTGAAGATACTAAACCTAAGCAGGGTTGAACACGTGGTGAAATGAGGAATGAAAGAAATACATTGGTAAATGAAGACCTGCATCTCCCCCCTCTTGTGTCTTTCTAAAGCATTTATTCAGCAGCAAGTCAAGGACTTGGTCAGAACAGTTGCACCTTGAGTTGCAGCTTCTCGTCACGCTGTGTGGAGCGACATGCCGAGGGCAAGCTATGAAAACGGTTTCACCTCCACTCAATTCAACTACGGCACCAAGAACACCAGCTCCTTGAAGAGGAAACAACAGAATAGAATCACTGTTCTTTCATAATTCTGAAATATCAACTTTATAAAGATATAGTAATGGAAATCATTTCAAATCAATGCTCTCACATTCATACAGAAAATATCTTTAGCTTACTGGTACAATTAGCAGAAATCATTATGAAAATGTGGTTTATGGTGAGTGAAAGGTAAGGAGAAGAGACAGATTGCATTTCTAGGTAAATTCCAAATATTACAAGGAAATGTGGTGTAAAAACAGGTTAGCACAACCATCTGACCTGATGAAATTGAACACAAAGACAGAAGTTACACTTACTCAGAATTTTAGGTTTTCCCATTTTTCATACCATGGTCTATTTTTTATGTAACTTTAAAAAGAGCAGGTTTTATACACAAATCCTCTTCTGCTAATTGAAAATGTGTTTTGAAGGAAATGCATCACTGAAACAGTTTATTCATTTCCAGTAACAGATTCGATGACATTTGCAGAAATAGCTCTCCATTATCTACATTGTATTACTTGGTAAATTTAGCAGAAAGAAGGGGATGGGAAAATATGAAAACACAAAATGTGAAAATAATGAAACTTTAATGTAGCACAAATACTGTGACAGATGTAAAGCCACAAAGAGTCATTAGGTTCTTCCCAGTCCATCTCTTTTTATCTCTCTCATCCCTTCACTATCAATTATCCCTAATGTTGTTCTTTTTCCCTGCTAGATTCACGGAAACAATAATAACTTATGCAACTTGCTTGCTCTCTGTCTGTCCAAATAGAGCTCTAGTACTGCACTGACCCCCAAATCTATGGTGTGGGATTCCCCTAAGTGAAAAAAATCATAGTAATTTTATCAGAGATATGTCTCATTATTAGAGTAGTTATGGTGTTCATTCTTACATTCATCAATTTAAAAGGTTAATATATTTTGCTATAGTTTGAGTAACTGCCTCATCGTAAATTTTTCCATTGTTTTTTAGATTCACAGCATATGGAAATAAGAGCTGTATTTGTCTTTTTAGCACAGATCAATAAACATGGAAAGAACCCTAAGGTTCTTGATTGTCATTAACTGATTGGCATTAACTACTGTATATAGGCACATAAAAACACTTTTCAAAGTTATGCTGGAATCTCCTGATGTGACCAGCTTTATTCAAAGTAATAAGAACTAGTAGATCTTTCGGACCTAGTTTTAAAATTTGCTAGCTGACAAGGGCCATCATTCACCCACAACACTATTAGCTTACCCAGTGTACAAAGAAGCAAACATCTCATCCTCAAAGCCTCTTTTCTTCGCTAGAGTCTACGAATCTCGTGACTTCCAGTCCTACAGAACCACAAGAAGAGTGGAGGAAGCACCAGTAAAAACGAGTGTTTGGTGCCATTATTTAGTTAACTTGCTAGTAAACAATGGTGATTATGAAATGCTTTACTCCCTAGTAGACCAGGCTCAGGAGGAGACAGGTAGATAAACATGGAACACGGAAAAGGAGTGAGGCATGTTGAACTGGAATGTCAGAAGTTTTCGTTGTTTATATCCTTTCTTCAAACATGTCACTAACTGAAACACAGACTTCCTGGTAGGGGCGAGCTTGACAGCACTCTAACTTTTAGGGTCACCTGAGGAGACAGCATGGTAAAGAAAACTTGTCCGGGAATTGATCTCAGTTCAAGCAGACATCTACTGTGACTTCAGGGAAATTAATTAAATCCTCTCTGAGACTGTGAACAGTGAACTTGCACCTTATATGAAAGGGTTAGATTCTAAGATCAGAGACAAAAATCCCTAATTATAAAATCTATTTGCTCAGAAATTCTTCTGTAATTTATTCCTTCACGCTTTTAAATTATTTTACAAATTTTGTTCTCAGTGATATAGACAAAACTTTCCTGGCCTATAGGATGAGATAACATTTTGGTTTTCTCAATGGTCAGTTATTCCTAAAATTCCACATGCATTTCATGCCTTCACCAAAATCCACTGGCTGATTCAGATGCTTCTGACAGGTGTGTGAATTCCAACTTGCACGATTTTCTAGAGAAAACCTTCACCACCACCTTGCACAGACTTATAGGGAAAACTTCCAACTTACACAATTCCGGCATTGAGTTCCAAAATTCTAAATTCCAACATGCACAATTCCATGGGAAGACCCCACCAACGTCACTACCAGCCTCCTGCCCCGTCCCGTAAGCCCACAGACTGCACTTTCCCCACTCGTAGAGGAACTTCACTTTACACATTGTGTGCTAGCTTGCACACCACAAACCATCTTAAACGGTGATGGGAAATTTGTCACAAGGATGTGAGACTAGTGAAACTCACCGATAGGTCTTCGGAGGGTGCAGAGTCAACAACTGTAAAGTGTCAGAAAATAAAATTACTCTCTTTTCCTTTTGGGGACTTTCATGGTTTTACGTTTGCTTGTTCTGTTTAATCTGTCTATTCTTTCTTTCTCTGAAACTAGATTTCCCTCTTTCTAAGGAGCAAATACATTACTTACTAGAAGTATCTTCTTGTTGGAAGATTTTGGAAAAGGGTTTACTCAAAATGAAAATCTTAGTCCTTGAAATTGCAGTTGACTCCTGGCTCAGAAACTCAGTTTCCAAAAAAAGGGAAGAGTCTGGGCTGAGCCTCAGTCCGGCAGGTCTGTCCAACTACAGTCAAGGTTCTTGGAGTGGGCAGCATGTGACAGAAAAATAGTCGTGAAGTTTCAATCACGTCAATGGAAATAATTTAAAAAAAAAAAAAGGCTGGGAGGTGAGTCAGGCGCTCCCAAATATCTACAATATGGTTGTGTCGAAATAATGTCAACAGCAGACATGTACAAATGGAGTCGGTAGGAACACGTACAGGAATTTCTCCAGGTTTAGTTAGCTAAGAAGAGGTAAATCAGATGATCACAAGGCAAACACTACAAAATACTTCAATATTAAAATTTAAAGATTAAAATTTTGTTTTGTGATTCCTTTCAGAGTGACCAGCCAACATGCTATAGTCACCCAGGTGGCATTTTGGGGGCCTCTGGAGAGTGACTGGGGCGTGAGATCAGAACCACCACAAACAAGATCAGTGTCCCTTGTGAAAGACTCTCCAGAGAGCTGCTCCTCCCTTCTGTGATTTGAGGACTCAGGGAGAAGCATCACCCACAAGAGAGCCGGCTGTCACCAGACCCTGTCATCAGACCCTGACTCCTCACCTTATCTTGGACTTCTTAGCTAGCTCAGAACTGTGAGCGGTAAATGTCAAGCTACCCAACTTACGAGTCTCTAGTATAGCAGCCCAAAAAGACCAAGACACAGAGGGCCTGAGCTCTTGTATCTGTATGCAGCATGTCAGAATAGCAGAGAAAAACTGTTTTTAGATAACCTGCATGACTTCTTAAGAAACTTCCTGTGAAGTGCTGTTTAAATATAGCCTGGTTTCATTTATACTAATATAACTTGGTGTACTTCTTTGCTAATGACAACATTGGCTTTAATCCAAAGCAGTCAATCAGAAATAATAGCCTGTTTCTGAAACAAAATATGCATCTTTAAACACCACAAATGTGTAATAGTAAGTTGTCTATCACGCCCGCAGAAAAATACTTCATTTCTGATAAATAGTCATAAGAATGTAAGATTACACTTTTTTGGATTTATGACAACAGTTTTTTACCATGTGAATGGGCTGCTGAATATCTAGAAATTACATTTTCATATAAATTGCATTTTTTCAAAAAAAATCACATGGTTTATCCATTTAAATAAATCAGGAAAACAATAGAATATTCAATGTATGCATTAGGTTTATTCCCTCCAGTTATGAATGTGTCAGAATTTGCGTAAACAGTTAATATTTTCTCAAGGATAAACTATTTTTGAATATAAGAAAAACCCAAGCAATATACCATTAACCCTTCTTCATCCACGACTCTGAGAAGTGAGGAGATGCTTCGAATGTTTTAACAGGTCAGATCATTTTTTATTGAAACTTACAATAATTCTTCAATGATGTATTTAAAAATAGTGTTTTACACTAAATGAGAATGTGTTAGTCTCACAAGATATTCATTATGTTTATACAATTTGCATAATCCTCTGGAAATTTTTCACTCGTATTTCTATCTGTGATGACAACTGCACAAAAATCACAAATGATGTTAAAGACCTTCGAATAGAACCATCAGTGCAAATATTTAGGGCATACTGAATGCTGTCCACTGTGCCAAGTTTTTCCTATTTACAGGTCTAACATGAAGTAGAGTTTTTCTTTTTATTAATGGGAGCCAAATGACATCAGATCACCGTTTCTCTTAAGGCTGTGTCCTCAATCTTCCCTAATAGAACCTAGAATCTACTTCCCCAAGTGGACGGACTTGGCTGGCTCTGGATCTGATCTCTGGAAACAGTGGAAAGACACAGTCCTCCTGGCACAAGCCGGCAGTGCAGGCACTTGTTGCCTCGACTTTGCCCTCCCCTGAGCCAGCTGCTAAGTCTACTCACAAAACCACCAGGGAGTATTTTCAAAGCCACAACCTTATTTTAATTTGGAATATTTTATATACTTTTTGCGTAAATGAAGAGAAATAAAGCAGAAATTGTAACTTCCTTTTTTTATGGCTTTCAATTTAATTCCTGGACAGGCCTATGGCACTTGTGATTTAAAATATCTTTTTGTGATTCTCACATTTCTTTCTAATGCTTGACATACTTAGAATATCTTCATTTTAATAAAATATTTAAGTCTTAATGAAGCAGTTCGAATGACCTCTTCTTAAGCTTAGGCAAAATATTCATACCTCATTGTCAACCGACCTAGTTTTCATCTTCCTATCCTTCAAAGACTAATTTCTTGCCAATTTGGATTAAATTTCTATTGCATAATTACCAAGAACCTTGGGAATCTCTATATCTTTTGCAGTCTTAATCAGATTTTTAATTTCGCTTAATCACTTACTGGTCCACAAGGATTAAGATATGGGATGCCTGTCCTATATCCCTTTAACTTCTGTAACATACTTTCTTCATGTACTAGTGAGTGATGTGTTGTATTTAGAACACTTTTATCTCTATTTCGTTGATGCTACAGAACTTTTGAGATTTTTCAATTGAGTATAGGTATCAGTGACAGACAACCCAGATGCCAAAGACACACGGCATGTCTGATTTGGGTCTTTTTCCTACACCAAATCACAGCCAGATTTATCCACTCATAAATCTTTTATTGTTCTTTAAACAAATACATAGTGATTCAGGCACAATGTTGAAAGCCAGAAAAGGATAAAATCAAACAGTATGGACAAGGAGAGTGACTCATTTTTCATCTTTTCTTTTGCAGGAGTCTACTAACTAGATTTCCCAAATCCATTCTTGCTTTCCTTCAAACTCACCTCTAAACGGTAGAGTGTCCAACACATAAATCTGCCCACCATGCCACCCCAACAGGTAAATGGAGAGTTACTCATCAACAGGCAAAATGTTTCACTTAAGTAAGATGAAGAAGCTTTAGAGAGATCTTCTGTACAACACTGTAGCTACAGTCAGCAATAATACATTACATAGTTAAAACTATACTGAGACAGATCTCATGTTAAATGTTCTTACTATAATAAAATTTTAAACAAATTTCCAAAAATAAATAAAATTCTGAGTGTTTAGAAAGCAGTGCC
>PVJO010018020.1:0-37775 GCA_004026905.1 Hystrix cristata | reverse complement strand
TAAAGGCACCTGAATCAGAGCAGGTGAAAGTTCATTCTGATCTTCCTACTGTGTCTTAAAATAACAGATGAATTCCCCTTCTTGGTATCTTCCCAAAGGAATTAAAAGCATCATACCACAGTAATATATGCACACCCATGTTTGTAGCGCTGCAATTTGTAATAGCTAAATCTTAGAAACAGCCCAAATGCCCATCAACCGATGAATGAATAAAGATGTGCGTTTTTTTATACAATGTTCTACTATTCTGCCATAAAGAAGGAGAAGCTTGAGACATTTCTAGGTAAATGGATGCAATGGTCAGACCATGCTCTTAAGTGAAACAAATTGGATACACATGTTTAAATACCACATTGTTTCTCTGGTGTGAGAAATTATAAATAGGGTCTAAAATGTATTACATTGAGAAAGGGAGGAAATTGCTCAAATGAGAAAGGGAAGAAGGGAAGGTGGGGGAAAGGAACGGAGGGACAAGAGAAAAAAGCAGTAGAGGGAAAAAATGGAAACAAAGCTTTTGTAAATAAGGAGGGAGGAGGAGGGAAGGGAGGGGAGGGGACTGGGAAAAAAGCAGCAGCAAGATATATCATGTACAGGTACAAATCTCCTACGATGAATGTTATCACTACGTGCACCTAAATTGTACCATTGATAAAATGCTTAAAAAGAATAAAGCAATTCCCTGGCTTTCCCAAAATTGTGACAACCTCGCCTGGCTTTCCAGCATTCAGGGTGCGTGCTTCGGGGCCATCAGCCCAAGCTCAGCCCCATGTTACGTGATCCTGGAGACCACATCTTCCTCCTGTCTCCCAGCTGCAATGTGTCTCCATGTGCCACCTACCCGCAAAGATGAGCTCCCATCTAGTAGCAGGGGTGTAAGGAGCAATCGCAGCGGTCTTCCTGGAGGAGGGTACAATTGGGTTGAGTCTGGCTTGACGGGCCCATCCAGATTTCCGAAATCAGAAATGTCAGGGAACAGAGACTATGGTATAGGCAAAAGGCTTGCATAGTAGATCTGGCTGCAGAGGGCCTGGCATAGGCAAAACAGAGAGTCACCATATGAAGGGAATTAAGTTACTTAGTTGAACCTGGAGACAGGGGCAGAGTTTGCAGTTGCAGACCTGTAGAGAGTGGGCAGTATCCCTGTCTGTCATTTGAAAGCATCCAATGACAGAGTTTGAGGGTGTGGCCATAGTCCGGCTGTGGAAGAGGCTGTATTATGTTTCCAGGAATGTTACACTGTTGGTGCAGCTGGGCTTCCGTAGCTCATTCTCCTCCCAGCCGTGGGAAGATGGCGGGTTCTCCGGTGCTGCTCGCCCGTGTGAGTTATTTTGATTCCTGTTTTGAGGGGAGAGGTGGGGGTTGCATTAGATCAAACTGAGGGCTTTGCCTTCGGTAGACAGGCTTTGTAACAAAGAGCTAAATTCCAACCCCTCACTTTGATTCTCAATTTGTGGTTTGTGGTGTGAATTTTGAAGTTCGGCAAACTGATGTACTTGAGGTAACGGCAGGAGTCGTCTTTCCAATCATTTTGTTTGTGTAAATGTTGCTCTTTTACCAGCGTGTTCACGATCCAGCTGTTATATTTTGAAATTGAATTGAGGAAACTGGTGGGCATGGTAGTGCAATCCTGTGATCCCAGCCCTGGGGAGGCTGAGGCGGTAGGATCGCCAGGAGGTCAAGGCCACCCTACACTGTGGACTGAGGTCAAGGCCACTCTGAACTACGGAGTGAGACCTTCTCTCAAAAAACAAGAAATAAAACCATAATGGGGAAGGTTTGGATATTGAGCTCAGTGGTAGAGCACTTGGCTAGTAAGCACAAGGCCATGAGTTCCAGCCCCGGCATCTTGAATAGCATGAAAATGAGGACGCTGGGCATGCTTAAGGCTGAGCAGGTGCCAGCCTAGGACCACACAGTGACCTTGGTGGCCAGGGATGTGGGAACTTGGTGGATCCTCTCAGCCGACTGCTTCAGTGTACGTGTGTTTGACTTTAAATCTTAATTGGTGAATTGTGTTGTGAGTTTAGTCATTCTGGCTGTATTGGTTGTTCCATTTTCAGAGCAGATGTGCTATTAAGAGCAACGTCCAGGGGCTTCCAGATTTAGGACCGGGAAGGTCCCTGGGTGTGTTGGCCTCATTGCTGTACCTTGTGTAGCACCGTGCTGAGCCTTTCTGATGACTGTGGCTGTATAGATACTGTTCTCAGATTCCCTCCTCGATCATATTTAGGGTTTGTGTTGTTTTGATATAGAAATGAGGAAACAGTCGATGCGGTTGGCTGAGTTGGTGTCAGCCCAGGACCCTGAGACCACAATTTGCCTTTCTTTGACAGTGTCCTTGGGTAGATATTGTTGTGATTTAATTGTATGAATTTTGTTTGTGGCTGTTTTCAGGAGATTTCTTCTCAGAGATCATATTTGTGTTATTTGTGCCTGGAAAATGAACCAAGTAACATGCCAGAGGATCCATTGTGGGATCATGACAGTCTATGGCAGTTAGCTGCCTTTGGAACCAGGTTTGCGTTTCATTTACCAGCAGGACAATATGATGAATGTAATTTGTTTGCTTCAAGTTCACAATGGGCCCTCTTGTATGTTGTGTTATGAAAGAAACTTTTCCTATTAATTTCACTGTATAAATAAGTAAGTAGATGTTTTTCTTCTTCATTCCCCACCAGGAACGGACTGGCTCCTCTCATTGAGCTCTGTTGTGTGCTTCTATGCAATATGCTCATGTTTTCAGTATACTTGCATTCAACCAAGTGTAGTCC
Organism: Hystrix cristata; assembly: GCA_004026905.1. Classification (NCBI taxonomy): domain Eukaryota; kingdom Metazoa; phylum Chordata; class Mammalia; order Rodentia; family Hystricidae; genus Hystrix; species Hystrix cristata. Next base: position 35,004 of record PVJO010018020.1, on the reverse strand, counting down.
TTCAAATGTTTGGTGTTAATAAGGGTTTAGGAATTGGGAAACTGGGCTGCTTGGGAAGAAGTTGTTGCTTTAAGACCCTGAAGGGAATGAAGTTCCCAGGGATGCTATTTCATGCAGTATTTTATAGTGTAATCGTGTGTGAGTTTTTCATGACTCTGCGATCATTTACATCAATTTTCATCTGGCCGTATTTGACAAATATTTTGTAGACAGCACTGTTTTCACTGTATGCATTTTTGAGAGGATCTCCTGGCCGGGTCCCTGAAGTTTTACAGTTGTCGTGGAGGCCCCTCAGAGACTTTGCCAACAAGATGGGATACAGGTTAGCCCTTTTCATGTTCATTCTCATTGCATTCAATTATGTTTTGTTCTCTGATCTCGTGTAATTCCCTTTGAAAGATTCTAAACTTTGATTTACAGAGAAAAACTTAATATCAAATTTAGTGATTTTGTATTTTAGTATAAATTTTTATTCACTGAATTTTCTTTAAAAAGTTCTATTGCATTCCTGCTCTGTCGATGTCCTTGCTTTGGGGTCATTTTCGTTTGTAAATGCATTTCTTAATCACGTTACTGAGTTCTTGATATTTCGCAGCAGTGAATGCTCTCCGTCATCTTTCCTTGTTAGCAGTGAAATTGTGGAAATATATTTTACAAAAGAATCGTGTGTTTGATAATATTTTCTTCACCTAAAGGCGGTGGTTTCCCCTTTCATAAGTAAACTTGAAAAAAGATTTTGTACACGTCAATGTATAACCGAGGGAACCTTTTATTTTAATTGACCTTTCATCTATTGTTTTAATCACATTTACTTGCCTCAAATTGCCAGCTAGCCTAAATTTCATTTTAGTTGACTTTAAATTATTTTATGTATTATGACTATTTCAAAGCTGTGGTGCATGTGTAAGTTAGTTCATAAGTCTAGCAAAAGTGGAGAAAGTGTTGTGGTATTTTTCGTGTGAAGCTTTATACAGTGACCTGGTGTTTCTAGTTTTCTGACCATGAATGCCTGGAAATGTTGGTCATTTTCACCACTGAGTATTGTTCAGAATTGCGTTTCCCAAATGAATTGCCTGCTGAATTCCAGGTCACTTAATCAAATTCTATCAGTAGTGCTTTGCCTAATTTCTTTTGAAAATCATTCAGAAATTTTAATTTAAAAAATACGAAATTCACAGATTGAGTGTTTTCTGTTTTCTGAGAGTGAAAGACAATTTACGATCCTGGGTCTCATTTTAATTTTTATTTCTTTCATATTTTGAGTGCCCGGAATCACGCTCAGGTTGTCACGTGTGCTAGGCATGTGCTCTTACGCGGATGTACAACCCCAGCCCAGTTTTGTTTTTAAGCTAGACTTGTGTCCTTTTTCCTCTTAGATTTGTCCTTGGTTCCTACTTGCGTGAGTTCTTCCTTCAAAAACGACTTCTCTAATGTGTATATGTCAACAAGAGAAAGGGGAGCGTCCTAATGCCAGGCAGGTCAGGACAGCAGTTGAGTGCAAGAGGCTTCTTCTCCCCTGTTCTAGCGTGTGCTGTTCCCTCCCCTTTGGCCGCCCAGCTGACTCTACCGTAATGTCTAAATGCAAGCATGTGGGAAAAGAGCTGGGAAGTGCTGCCTCTTTACATACATATATGAATGTCTGTGTCTATATCTATTCATTCTAATGTTGATTCAACGATTCCTGTATTGGTCAACATCAGTGCTCTCTAAATGATCACCAACTAAATTACTTTTAGATATCAGAAATTTGATTGCTTGTATTTGGCTTTTGCTTTATGTTTGCACTGTGCTACAGGGAGGAATTCAAATTTACCATAGTGAGTTGCTCAGTAGCCTTGTTAATCTTGCTTTTTCAAGCAGAGTTCTGGTTCGAGGTACACGTCTGTGGATTGAATTCAAAAGTTAATTTTATGACATGTACCTTGCCTATAGGATCTCATGGACGAAATTACCAATTAAGAGCATAGTGCCCTAAGCTACACGACCTTAGCACATGATCAATTTCATTCATTGTTTTCTCCTCACAGAAGCATATTAAATGTCAGATGATGGTAATATTATTTAGCAAAAGGGGAGCTTCATGAACTCAATGTGCATGATTTAGCTTCTTTTTGATATAAGATATTATTGAATTTGTTATGTTATGGATTATTGACACTATCGCCACCACAGAATGGCAATGTAGACTATCTATTTGATTGTTTTAACTTTCAGTATCTGGATATATATTAAGACCCAAAACTGTTTCTAAAGTTTTTATGCATAATATTGCATGGTAAATGAATATCACTACTTAGTAAAAATGTACGAGCACACAAACCACTTTCCAAGATTGTTACTCATACTTCTTAGTAAATCAATTAAGTTATTAGTGAATCACAAGATAAACAGGATTTCTCTGAGACTCGCCTTCTAGAAAATAAGTGGTATTATTTTTGAGACTAATATTGCATAATTTCTGTATGATGATAAAGTAAAGCAAGATGAAATATGGTACCTTATGAAAAGGGCATTTGGCTTCTGAAATTCAGTGCTCTGGTCTGCTGGTAAATCTGGGCAATCTTACATTGTCTTTCCCTCATTTAGCCAGCCCGGCACAAGCTGCACAATGGGGTACTCAGACCCCACTACATGTGTGCAGACAGACTTCTACATGAAGGAAAGAACATGTGTATTCCAGCCACATAAGTATGAATTTCCAAATACCTAGTATGTATACACCGGGAGTAGGCTGTGCACACACAGGCACATATCTTTGCATCTTTACACAGTCACCACCTCCTTGAGGGCCTGTAGTGGAAAAGTCCAGGACTGAGCAGTCTGTGAGCCTGTAATGGGAAAGCAGAGGAGACAGCACCATCTACACAGAGCAGCAGACAAGTGAGAGCCACCTTAACTGGTGTCAGGTGACAAGAGCTGGGCAGAGGTCAGCAGCACTCTCCCCTCAGGTGTAGCATCACTTAGAATGGTGCTGAAAGCCCTTTGCAGGATCTCTAACTGAGGGGCTCTCCCCAAGGTTAAGATCATTCCCAGGACCCTGCAGAGCAGCGCGTGGTAGAGATCCTGCTGGACAGTGACTTCTTCCAGGCATTGTCTTCCTTTGTTTGCTATGCTTGCTCCTGTAACAGAGAAATTGATTGTGTTTGTATTTTGTTTTTGTAGAAACCTGATCTTAAGAATTGACTGTGAAGTTTGTAGGCTTTTCCTCACATCTGGAAATTCTTTCAATAGCAGGGAGAAGGCAGATGGCCTGAAAAGAACTGTCCAAAGGAACTTCAGGAATGTAGGAATCCTAGAGAGCTGCTCAACTTTTCTAGTGTGAGCCAGAAATGAAGGTAATTAGCTTCAGTACTATCTATGTAAAAGGAAAGGATGGGAACCCTGCAGGAGGCGAGGATGGAGCATGGTGTCTGGACCCTGCAGGGAGGGCAGGTACACTGAAGGAGTCTCAGGGACAAAGACCACCTATGCCAGAATACACGGGCCAGTAGGCCTTCAAATCTTCATCCTTCCATCAGGCACTATTCCCAAATGCCTGCTTGTTTTTTTTCTTTTTTCCTTTTTCTTTTTTTCTTTTTTATTGTTTTCTATATTTCAGGTTTTTCCACCCTGTTTTTGTTTTTTGTTTTTTTTTGGCAGAGTTTCACTGTGCAATTCCAGGTGACCTTGAGCTCACTGTGTACCCCAGGCAGGCCTGAAACTCAAGGAGATCCTCCTGCCTCAGCCTCCCCCTCCCCAATGCTGGGATTACTGGCATGTGCCACCCCTCCCTGTGCATTTTGTGTGTGTGTGTGTGTGTCAGGGATGAAACTCTGGACCTCCAGCTTGCTAGGCAAGCACTCTAACCAAGAGCTAAATCCCCAGCCCCTCCTCCCTGTGCATTCTCTCTTCTGAGAACAGTCCTGTTTCCAGTGTGGTAGTCTCAAGATCCCACGCCTATTCCATCGGTCCTGTTTTAGCCTCAATTCCCTAATTGCCAAAATGGCTCTCATAGCTGGTATTTTGGATGGTGTGAGAATAGTGTGTGATCGTCTTTGTGGTGTCTCTCGCACACTCCAGGCACTCCAGGCACTAGTGTCTCAATTCTGGAGTCCTACAAATTGGAAAGAATTTTGTGGTGGTCGGTTTAACTGCTTGTCTTACCACTACAGCTGAAGCCCTGTGCCGAACTTTAGTTTTGGCCATAATGTCATTTCCATGTATGTTTCCCTGTCTAGGGCAAGAAGATTCCTCGGTGCTTACCTGGACATCTCCCTGGAAGCCACAGGCAAAGCCTGCTGTGAAGGCAGAAAGAGCCCAGATCCTGGGTGTTCCTCTCCTGAGTCCCATCTTGTGTTTCCCAGCTCGCACTCTGCACACGGAGGTGGACAGGACTCAGCAGGCAGCACCCACCAGGACTGGCTAGGTTTTGTACCCTATGAGGCCTGCAGGGAGCCATGACCTGGCAGGGCCAGAGAAGTTGCTGCTCATTCTCTGCTTATGTGAATTCACCTCTATTTGAGGTGGTGTAATGCATAGAGAGTCAGGAGGTTCCCTCTGAGAATTTGAAAGGGAAAGAAAACTGCTAAATATTAATGTACACTATTCTGTGAGATATTCTCAAAGAGCCTTTTTCTTTGGACTCAATGGATACATCCTTTGCCTTTGATTTCCTACTGGCAGTACTTTTATTTAGACGGGTGTGTGAGAGGCCCTGAGGTTCATTGGGCCCCAGTCATAATCCTCTTTCCTTTATTCTTAGGAACTGAAGTGTCGGTCATTTATCAAGATTATTGACCTTTTCTTCCTTCTTTTCTTGTTCATGCTGCTAATGATTCAGATGACTTGAAATCCTCAGGTGATGAGTCACTGTTATTTCCCATCCAGCAAATAACCGGGGTCTTAGACATGCAAAAAAATCGCACAGCCATGTGTGTGAAGCCAAGATGCAGGGCAGCTGATTTGCTATGCAAAAGCAGTTTTGACCCTGAAGTGTAGCTGTGACTAGTCTTCAGTGTGAAGGAAATATACACTGTGTCCCTCTGTCTCTGGGTGACACAGTACTCTTGGTTCAGTCTGGTTTGGTGGTTTGAGATGCTTTGGGGAAGCCTGAACTGGTTGGTGTCATGGCTAATGCTTCTGCATACTGCCCTTCAGGAAGGGGTCCTGAGGCAGAGGGCTCTCACAGGGTGTGTGCTCTCTGGGCTGCAATCTCAGGAGTCAGGTTAGGCCTCAAAGGGTAGATGTAACTCCTGAATTCAAAGGGGTCCTTGAGCTTGGATCTTTCCAAGAAGTGCATTCCCTTCCCTCTGAAACCTGGGTGTGGGCTGCTGGCGAGCGCTTTGCCATGTCTGGCCCAGACTGTGTATGTGCTGACCTGTTAAAAAGGCCTCAGGGAAAGGTGGTTTTGTCTCTAGAGGGTTCTGCAGAGGAAGGTCTGTGAGCAGCAGGTACTGTTCTGGGGAACACTTGGCATTGGTTGAGGTGACCCCTCAGCCTCCAAATTTATATCGATCCATGTTTACCAGCTGAGGCTTTGGAAGGCGAGCTGCCACTGCTGGAATGTCTTTCCATTACTGTCCCAGCCATGCTGCTGAAATGGCTCAAATTCGCCGTGTAAGGTCACAAAGGAAGGGCACAATGGCGGATTCCAGGTCCTGGGAGAGTCTGGCATTAGGGAAGATATTCAGGGTGACCTGCTGCCAGGCTTCTGTGCTCAGACACCAGTGTTTTGAGCAGAAAGGTTTCCAGTACACAAAGATGTCTCGTGTCAGGAATACTGCAGTGTCCTACATGCCGGAAGGGATGCAGTTTGAGTTTTCTGCAAGCCTTTGCCAGTCATCTTCCTGCAGGCTTGTGCTGCGTGTACCCTGCATGCTGTGGGAAGAAATAATTCAGGTGTTTTTAATGACTAAAGATGAACTGAAGGTGGTTGGATCCCCACGAGCCCTTGCACAGGAGCCTGGTGTCCGGGAGCCTTGCATTTCAGGCTGTCAGACACTCCCTCCTTGTCCCAAAGCTGAAGAGGCGCAGCCATGGTGGATGTAGCAGTCACCGTGCCTGTGTCTGGGCTGCAACCCTGTGTGGCTTGGCTGACCTCTGCTTCCTGTGGGTCCTCTCAGGGCCGGCTGCATGGTCCTGGGGACACTTTGTGGTGTTGTCAAGCACGGCCCTGGTGGATTCAGCATGGAGAGCCTGAGGCCACCTGTGCCGCACACAGCAGGTGAGGCTGAGACAGGAGGAGGTGGAATTGCGTTTTGATGGAGAAGCTCCCACGGTTTTCCTCTCAAGTTATTTCAAGGAATCATATGAAGTAGTCTCTCCTGCTCTTCTCCAGCATTTCAGGTTCTGCTGTGGAACAAATGTGAGGAACTGCTGAGATGTCACTTTAGAGCCTGCCTTTCATGTTAGGCTTTGTGAACACGTTCAGTTTTCTGATTTTTGGTTTTACATGGAGGCCGTCAGTCCTTTTCTCTGGACAAGGTGAACCTTCTTGGTGGCAGCTCCAGATTAGTGCTGCAGCTTGATATCATTAAGGCTTCTGTATAAGGGTATTTGTCACAGTTTCTCTAGTGTTTGCTTCAGAAATATGCTCCTGAAGGGGACGCAGATCTTCATCTTTCTCAGCCCCACAGGATTTTGTAAGCTGGTCCTCTACGGCGCTTTCCCTCATCTCCCCGAATGCTGTCTTTCAGAACGCACAGTACTTAGTTGTTTCCTTATGGATGTGTCAAGTTTCCTTCTGCTGCAGCCTCTTGTGCTTGGCTCTGCTTTAGCCTGTCTGCCTGGGATCTTCAGAAGGGACCCTGTCATTGCACAGAGGCAGTCATGTCAGATGCCTGTGTACTGTGTTTGGGTCCTGTGCGTGGAAAGCAGCAGCTTCAGCCTAATGGGAGCCTTCTGCACACACCTCTTCACTCAGACCATGCTGCATCCTTGTATTTGGTCTGTATCCCGCTCCCCTGGCCAGAACTACCTGCTTTCATCCTTTCACAGCTTTGTGGTTGGACCATTTATTGTCCTGCTACAATTTAGTTTGGAAAATAGATGTTACCTTTGAATATCTTGCGATTGTCTGTAACACAGTGGGATTTTGTTTTCTTTTGCCTTTTATTTTGCCCTGATTGTCTGTAGCCACCGAGCTATTGAGAAATCTCAATCAAGTGTCATTTTATTGTCTAATATTGGTATTTGCTTTTCAGGTTTGGACATGTAACAAATTTGTGTTCTAAGGTAAAGTTTTTTGCAGACACTCCCTCATGCATGTTTGACTATTATTAGTGAATAAAAGCATAACCAGTGATGATGTGATTCTTTCATGTCCATCAAACCACGAGTAGGCTTAGATGTATGAGCTGTATTATTTGAGCCATGGAAATCAGGTGTCATTGGCTGCGTTTCGGAATGTCACACAAGAATTCTAGTTCTATACTTACCAAGTGAACGCTAATAGATAATGTGATATCTCAAGGTAGGAATCGTATCTTTGGGCCACTTCTGAAAGATTCATATACAGCTTTGTAAATGGTACGTGCAGTCAGGAATCTCCTGATCAGTGTAAATATGAACTCCCATCTCCTAGCAGGGTTTCAAGGAGAAATCCTGGAGGACTTCCTGGAAGAGGATACAATTGAACTGGGTGTGGAGGAAGTGGGCGAACTACATTTCCCAACTCGGAAGTGTCAGACAACAGAGGCCATGGTATAGGCAAAGGCTTGAGTCGTAGATCTGGGTACAGAGTGCCTGGCATAGGCAAAACAGAGGATCGCCATATGAAGGGAATTAAATCACTTAGTTGCGTATGGAGATATGGGCAGAGTTTCCAGTTGCAGGCCTGCAGAGAGTGGATAGTACCCCTGTCTATCATTTGAAAGCATCCAGTGACAGAGTTTGAGGGTGGGGCCATAGCCTGGCTGTCAAAGAGGCTGTATTGTGTGTCCAGGACCTTTACACTGTTGGTGCAGCTGGGCTTCCGTAGCTCATTCTCTTAAGGGACATGGGAAGATGGTGGGTGCTCCGGTGGTGATCGCCTGTGTGTGAGTCATTTTGATTCCTTTTTGGGGGAAGGGGTAGGCGTTGCATCAGATCGAACCGAGGGCTTTGCCTTTGGTAGGCAAGCTCTGTATCACTGAGCTAAATCCCAACCCTTCACTTTGCTTCTTAATTTGTGGATTGTGGTGTGAATTTTCAAGTTTGGCAAACTGATCTACGTGATACAACAGCATCAATCATCTTTCCGATCATTTTGTTTGTGTGAATATTTCTCTTTCACCACCCTGTTCATGATTCTGCTACTATATTTTGAATTTATAAATGAGGAAACTGCTGGGCGTGGCAGCACTATCCTGTGATCCCAGCATGTGGGAGGTTGAGGCAGGAGTATCTCCAGGAGTTCGAGCCCACCCTAGGCTATGGATTCAGTTCAAGGCCACTCTGAACTACAGAGTGAGACCTTGTCTCAAAAAACAAAAGACAAAACCGTAATGGGGAGGGTTTGGTTATTCAGCTCAGTGGTAGGCTGCTTGCCCATTAATCACAAGGCCCTGAGTTCCAGCCTTAGCACTCCAATACCCCTGAAGATGAGGAACCTGCGGGTGCTTAAAGCTGAGCAGGTGCCAGCCTAGGACTGCACAGGGGCGTTGGTGGGCGGGGATGTGGGAACTTGGTGGGCTCACTCAGCCGAGCACCTCAGTGTGCATGTATTTGATTTTAAGTCCTAATTGGTGAGTTGTGTTGTGTGTTTGGTCAAACTGGCTGTAGATGTTGTTCTACTTTCATAGCAGGTATTCTATTAAGAGGTGTGTCCTGCGGGCTTCCAGACTTAGTACCAGGAAGGTCCCTCAGTGTGTTGGCCTCACTGCTGTACTTTCTGTAGCACCGTGCTGAGCCTTTCCAATGACTGTGGCTGTTTAGATACTGTTCTCAGATTCCCTCCTCATCATATTTAGGCTTTGTTTTGTTTCGACATGAAAATGAGGAAACAGCCCATGCAGTTGGCTGAGTTGATGTGAGCCCAGGACCAAAGCGACCGTTGGCCACTAGGCCCCGTATTGTGCATTTCTTTGACAGTGTCCTTGGGTAGATATTGTTGTCATTTATTTGTTTAAAATTTGGTTGGGGCGTTTTCATCCGATTTCTTATCAGAGATCATATTTGTGTGATTTGTGCCCTGAAAATGAACAAAGTAACATGCTGAGGGATCCATTGCATGATCATGACAGTCTATGGTAGTTAGCTGCCTTTGGAACCAGGTTTGCATTTCCTTTGCCAAGATAATATGACTAATGTAATTTGTTTGTGTAAAGTGCACAACAGGTTCTCTTACATGTTGTGTTAGAAAAGGAAAGTTTCCTATTAATTTCACTGTACAAAGAACGAAATGGGTGTTTGTCTAGTTTACTCTCCACCAGGAATTGACTGGCCCCTGTCATGGAGCTCTATTGTGCACTTTTATGCAACGGATTCGGGTATTTAAAATCGTTGTATTCAGCCAAGTGTAGTCATTAAAAAGTCTGGTGTTACTAAGTCTTTATAAATTGGAAACAGGGGGAGGGGCTGCTTGGCGACAACTTGTAGCTTTAAGACCCTGAAGAGAGTGAAGTTCCCAGGGATGCTATTTCTGGTTTTATTTTACAGTATAATTTTATGTGACTTTTTCCAGACTCTGCGGTCATTGACTCTAATTTTGCTCTGGCCTAGTTGGACAAGTACTCTTGAAACTACAGTGTTTTCACTGTGGTCGCTTTTGAGTAGATCTCCTGGCCAGGCCCCTGAAGTTTTACAGTTGTCGTGGAGGCCCCTCAGAGACTTTGCCAACCAGATTTGATTCAGTTTAGCCCTTTCCATGTTCATTCTCATTGCGTTCAATTATGTTTTGTTCTCTGATCTCATGTAATTCCCTTTGAAAGATTCTAAATTTTGATTTACAGAGAAAAAGTATCAAATTTAGTGATTTTGTATTTTATTATAAATTTCTATTCACTGGATTTTCTTTAAAAAGTTCTATTGCATTCCTGCTCTGTCGATGTCCTTGCTTTGGGGTCATTTTCGTTTGTAAATGCATTTCTTAATCACGTTACTGAGTTCTTGATATTTCGCAGCAGTGAATGCTCTCCGTCATCTTTCCTTGTTAGCAGTGAAATTGTGGAAATTTATTTTACAAAAGAGTCGTGTGTTGGATACTATTTTACTCACCTGAAGGCCATGGTTTGTTCTTTCATACGTGAATTTTAAAAAAGATTTTGTTCTCTTCAGTGTATAACCGAGGAAAACTTTCATTTTAATTGACTTTTCACCTATTATTTTTATCACATTTACTTGCCTCAAATTGCTAGCTAGACTAAATTTCATTTTAGTTGACCATTAAATTATTTTATATATTATGAATATTTTGGAGCTGTAGTGTATGTATAAGTCATTTCATAAGTCTAGCAAAAGTGGAGAAAGTGTTGTGGTATTTTTCGTGTGAAGCTTTATACAGTGACCTGGTGTTTCTAGTTTTCTAACAGTGAATGCCTGGAAATGTTGGTCATTTTCACCACTGAGCATTGTTCAGAATCGTGTTTCCCAAATGAATTGCCTGCCGAATTCCAGGTCACTTAATCAAATTCTGTCAGTAATGCTTTGCTTACATTACTTTTGAAAGTCATACAGAAATTTTAATTTAAAAAGTACGAAATTCACAGATTGAGTGTCTTCTGTTTTCTAAGAGTGAAAGACACTTGACGATCCTGGGTCTCATTTTAATTTTTATTTCTTCTGTGTTTTGGGTGCCCGGAATCACTTTCAGGTTACCATGTGTTGTGTGCGTGTGCTCTAACACTGATGTACAACCCCAGCCCAGTGTTACTTTTCAGCTAGTCTTGTGTCCTTTTTCCTCTTAGATTTGTCCTTGGTTCCTACTTGCGTGAGTTCTTCCTTAAACAACTACTTGTCTAATGTGTATATGTCAACAAGAGAAAGGGGAGTGTTCTGTTGCCAGGCAGGTTCCCCCCAGACTTGGGTGCAAGATGCTTCTTCTCCCCTATTCTTGCATGTGCTGTTCCCGCCCCTTTGGCCACCCAGCTGACTCCACCATAATGTCTAAATGCAAGTATGTGGGAAAAAGAGCTGGGAAGTGCTGCCTCTTTGTGCGCATGTGTCTATGTCTGCGTCTATATCTATTAATTTTAACGTTGGCTCAATGATTCCTACATCGGCGAAAATCTGTTTTCTAAATATTCACCAACTAAATTACTTTTAGAAATCAGAAGATTGATTGCTTGTATTTGGCTTTTGCTTGATCTTTTTACTGTTCTATGGGAAGGAATGCAAATTTAACAGAGTGATTGGCTATGTAGCCTCCTTAATCTTGCGTTTTCAGGCTGATTCTTGGCTCTAGAAACACATCTATGGATTGAAGTGAAAAGTTAATTTTATTACATGTTCGTTGTGTATAGGATCTTGTGGGCAAAATTACCAGTTAAGAGCATAGTGCCCTAATCTACATGATGCTAGCACGTGACCAATTTCCTTCCTTGTTTTCTCCTCACATATATACATTACATGTCAGATGATGGTAATGTTATTTAACATAAGGGGAGCTGCATGAAATCGATGTGCATGATTTAGCTTCCTTTTGATATGAGACATTTTTCAATATATTATGTTATGGATTATTGACAGTATCACAACACAATTGCAATGTAGAATGTCTATTTGATTGTTTTAACTTTCATTATCTGAATATTTACTAAGACCCAAAACCGTTTCTAAAGTTTGGATGCATAATATTGCATTGTAGGGGAAGATCAATACGTAGTAAAAGTCTACGGGTACGTGAACACCTTTCCAAGATTTGTTGCTCATAGATTTTAGTAAATCAATTAAGTTATTAGTGAATCACAAGATAAACAGGATTTCTCTGAGACGTGCCTTCTAGAAAATAAGTGGTATTCTTTTTGAGACTAATATTGCATAATTTCTGTATGATGATAAAGTAAAGCAAGATGAAATATGGTACCTTATGAAAAGGGCATTTGGCTTCCGAAATTCAGTGCTGTGGTCTACTGGTAAATCTGTGCAATCTTACGTTATCTTTCCCTCATTTGGCCAGCCCGGCACAAGCTGCACAATGGGGTATTCAGGCCCCACCACATGTGTGCAGACAGTCTTCTACATGAAGGAAAGAACACGTGTATTCCAGCCACATAAGTATGAATTTCCAGATGCCTAGTATGTATACAGCAGGACTAGGCTGTGCACACACAGGCACATATCTTTGCATCTTTACACAGTCACCACCTCCTTGAGAGCCTGTGGTGGAAAAGTCCAGGACTGGGCCATCTGTGAGTTTGTAATGGGAAAGGAGAGGAGACAGCGCCATCTACACAGAGTAGCAGACAAGTGAGAGCCACCTTAACTGGTGTCAGGTGACAAGAGCTGGGCAGAGGTCAGCAGCAATCTCCCCTCAGATGTAGCATCATTGAGAATGGTGCTGTGAAAGCCCTTTGCAGGAGCTCTAAGTGAGGCGCTCTCTGCAAGGTTAAGATCAGTCCCAGGACACTGCAGAGCAGCCCTTGGTGGAGATCCTGCTGGACAGTGACTTCTTCCAGGCATTGTCTTCCTTTGTTTGCTATGCTTGCTCTTGTAAGGAAGAAATTGACTGTGGTTGAATTTTGTGATTGTAGGAACCTGATCTTAAGAATTGACCATGAACATTGTAGTCTTTTGCTAATATCTGGAAATTCTTTCTATATCAGGTAGAAGGAAGATGGTCTGAAAAGAACTGTCCAAAGGAACTTCAGGAATGTAGGAATCCTAGAGAGCTGCTCAACTTTTCTAGTGTGAGCAAGAAAGGAAGGTGATTAGCTTCAGTACTATCTATGTAAAAAGAAAGGATGGGAAACCTCCAGGAGGGGGGATGGAGCATGGTGTCTGCACCCTGGAGTGAGGGCAGGTAAACTAAAGCAGTCTTGGAGACCAATACCAACTATGCCAGAATACATGGGCCAGTAGCCCTTCAATTCTTCATTTTTCCATCATGCACTGTTGCCAAATCTCTGCTTTATTTGCATATTTCAGATTTTGTGTTCTTTGCTTTTTTTTTCTTTTTTTGTTTAAGACAGAGTCTTACTGTGCAATTCTGGCTGAGCTTGAACTTGCTGCATAGCCCGGGCTGGCCTGAAACTCAAGGAGATCTTCCTGCCTCAGCCTCTCCAGTAGAGGTATTACATGCCTGTGACACTGTGCCCTGCAGGTTCTCTCCTCTGAAAAACATTCATTGACCAGGGTGCTGGTCTCAATGTCCCACACCTATTCCGTCGGTCCTGTTTTAGCCTCAATTCCCTAGTTGCCAAAATGGTTATCATAGCTGGTGTTTTGGATGGTGTGAGAATTATGTGTGATCATCTTTGTGTTGTCTGTAGCACACAGCAGGTGCTCCCGGCACCAGTGTCTCAATTTTTGAGTTCTACAAATTGTAATGAATGCTGTGGTGGTTGGTTTAACTCCTTGTCTTACCACTGCAGCCAAAACCCTGTACAGATGTTTAGGTTTGGCCATCATGTCATTTCCACATATGTTTCCCTGTCTAGGGCAAGAAGATTCCTCGGTTCTTACCGGAATGCCTCCCTGGAAACCACAAGGCAAAGCCTGCTGTGAAGGCAGAAAGAGCCCGGATCCTGGCTGTTCCTCTCCTGAGTCCTGTCCTGTGTTTCCCAGCTCGCACTCTGCACACGGAGGCGGACAGGACTGAGCAGGCAGCACGCACCAGGACCGGCTGGCGTTCGTACCCTGTGAGGCCTGCAGAGCGCCGTTACCTGGCAGGTCAGAGAAGTTCCTGCTCATTCTCTGCTTATGTATATTCACCTCTATTTAGGGTGGTGTAATGCATAGAGAGTCAGGTGGTTCTATCTGAGAATTTGAAAGGGAAAGAAAAGTGCTAAATATTAATGTACACGAGTCTGTGATGAGATATTATCTAAGAGCCTTGTTCTTTGGACTCAATGGATACCTCCTTTTCCTCTGATTTTCTGCTGGCAGTACTTTTATTTAGACGGTGATGTGAAACGACCTGAAGTTCATTTGTCCCCAGTCAAAATCCTCTTTCCTTTATGCACAGGAAATGAATTGTCCACCCTTTATCCAGATTACCAACCTTTTCTTCCTTCTTTTGTTGTTCATTCAGGTAACAGGTCCAATTAGTGGACATTCTTAGGTGATGAGGATCATTTTTATCCCCTACCCAGTGAAAAACTGAGGTTTTAGACACACAGAAATATCTGTTTGCACAGCCATGTTTCTGAAGCAGACAAGGTATCGAAGATTCAGGACAGCTTATTTGCTATTGAAATGCAGTTTTGACCCTGAAGTATAGCTATGAATCGTTCTCAGTGTGAATTGAAATATGCACTGTGTCCCTCTGTCTCTGGGTGACACAGTACTCTTGGTTCACTCTGGTTTGGTGGTTTGAGATGCTGTGGGGAAGCCTGAACTGGTTGGTGTCATGGGTAATGCTTCTGCATACTGCCCTTCAGGAAGGGGTCCTGAGGCAGAGGGCTCTCACAGGGTGTGTGCTCTCTGGGCTGCACTCTCAGGAGTCAGGTGAGGCCTCAAAGGGTGGATGTAACTCCTGAATTCAGAGTGGGTCCTTGAGCTTGGATCTTTCCAAGAAGTGCATTCCCTTCCCTCTGAAACCTGGGTGTGGGCTGCTGGTGAGCGCTTTGCCATGTCTGGCCCAGACTGTGTATGTGCTGAGCTGTTAAAAAAGGCCTCGGGGAAAGATGGCTTTGTCTCTACAGGGTTCTGTAGAGGAAGGCCTGGGAGGAGCAAGTGCTGTTGTGGGGAACACTTGGCATTGGTTGAGGTGACCCCTCAGCCTCCAAATTTATAGTGATCCATGTTCAGCGGGTGGGACTTACCAAGGAGAGGTGCCACTGCTGGAATGTCCTTCTGTTAGTGTCCCAACCATGCTGCTGAAATGGCTCAAATTCCCTGTGTAAGGTCACCAAGGAAGTGCAGAAGGGCGGATTCCAGGTCCTGGGAGACTCGGGATATAAGGAAGTTATTGAGGGTGACCTGCTGCCAGACTCTGTGCTCAGATCCCAATGTTTTGAGCAGAAAGGTTTCCAGTGCACAGACCAGTCTAGTGTCAGGAATGCTGAAGTGTCCTACTTGCGCTTAAGGAATACCGTTGGAATTTTCTGTAAATCCTTGCCTTTCATTTTCCTGCAGGCTTGCGCTGCGTGTAGTCTGCACGGTGTGGGAAGAAACAATTCAGGTTTTTTTTAATGACCAAAGATGAACTGAAGGTGCTTGGATCAGCATGCGCCCCTGCACAGGAGCCTGGTGTCCAGGAGCCTCCAATTTGAGGCTGTCGAACACTCGCTCCTTGTGCCAAAGTGCGGAGGTTCACCACTGGGGTTGTGGAGGTCACTCTCCCTGTGTCTGGGCCGGAAGCCCTTGTGACTTGGCTGACCTCTGCTTCCTGTGGGTCCTCTCAGGGCCGGCTGGATGGGCCTGGGAACACCTTGTGGTGCTGTCAAGCAGGGACCTGGTGGATTCAGCATGGAGGGCCTGAGGCCACCGGTGAGGCTGTGAGAGGGTCAGGCGGAATTGCATTTTGATGGAGAAGCACCCAGTGGTTTTCCTGTCCAGTGATTTTGGGGAAGCGTATTAAGTAGTCTTTCCTCCTGTTCCTCACAGTTTCATATTGTGCTATGGAAAGACTGTGAGGAACTCCTGAAAATTCCCCTTAGGGCCTGTCCTTTGTGTTAGGCTTTCGGAACAGGTTGAGTTTTCTGGTTCTTGGTTTTATACAAAGGCTGTCAGTCCTTTTCTCTGGACAAGGAGAACCTTCTTGATGGCAGCTCCTGATTGTTCCAGCAGCCTGATATTATTGAGACTTCTGGAGAAGGGTATTTTTCGCAGTTTCTCTCATGTTTCCTTCAGAAATATGTTCCTGAAAAGGACACAGATCTTCATCTTTCTCAGCCTCATAGGCTTTTGTAAGCTGGTCCTCTGTGGGGGATTTCCCTCATCTCCCACAGTGCTTTCTTGCACAATGCACAATGCTTAGATGTTTTCTTATGCATGTGTCAGGGTGCTTCTGCTGCAGGACCTCTGCTTGGTTCTGCTGTACACTGTCTGCCTTGGATCTTCAGAAGGGACCCTGTCACTGCGCAGAGGCAGCCATGGCAAATGCCTGTGTACTGTGTGTGTGCATCGTGTGTGTGGAAAGCAGCAGCCTCAAGCTCATGGGAGCCTTCTGCGGGCACCTCTACACTCAGAGCTCTCTGAGTCCCTGTGTTTTCTCTAGGTATGACCCGCTCCCCTGGCTAGAACTACCTGGTTTCATCCTCTCACAACTTTCATGTTGAACCATTTATTGTCCTACTAAAATTCAATTTGCAAAATAGATGTCATCTTTTCATTTCTTCCCATTGTCTGTAACACTCTGGGATTTTGTTTTGTTTTGTTTTGTCTTTTCATTTGCACTGATTGTCTCTAGCCAAACAACTGCTGACATATCTTGATCAGGTGTCATTTTGTTGTCTAGTGTTTGTATTTGCTTTTGTGGGCTTGCAATATGTATTGTATTTGTGTTCTGAAATAATGTCCGTTGGAGACACTCCGCCATGAATATTTGAATATTACCAGTAAATAAAACCATAATCACTGATGATGTGACTCTTTCATGGCCATCAAACCACACCCGGGATTACATTCTATGTGGTGTGTTATTTGAGCCATTGACATCAGTCGTGGTTGGCTGGGTTTGGCAGTCTCATGCAAGAATTCAAGTTCTACTCCCTTCTCAAAAGAAAGGTATCAGATAATATGATATCTCTACTTAGGAATGGTTTCTTCAGGCCACTTCCCAAAGATTCCCATACATATTTGGAAATAGTACATACACTCAGGCCATTTCCTGAACATTCCCATACATATTTGTAAATAGTACATACACTCAGGAATCTCCCGATGCATGTAAAGACGACAAAGCTAGAGCGACAAGCAAGGCTGAGAGGGTGGTAGGAGAGGGTGGTATATCTCACATGGATTTCCACCTGAGAATCAGCAGGCACGAGTGAGTCAATGAGCAAGTGGTGCATGTTCCACCATTATAATATATTTAGAACTAGGAATCGTTGAGGGATATAAGGAATAACTTCCATTATTAGTGGGCATTTCAAGGGCCTGACTCTGACATATTTCAGCATTCCCAATGCTCTGGGGGTAAACACGAAGATAGCCCTTATAAGCCAGCAAGTCAAAATGATGTCTGGTGCATACATGGTCATCAGGTGGACCTGTCTAAATGTATGCAATTCGCTTGCCCCAGCTCATTCTGTGCTACTTGAAGTGAATTTATAAGCGCACTTTGATCTTGTCTCTTTCTTGAGAAAATCGTTTTAAGCGAGGACGTGTGCACCTTTGTTTCTCCAGTTGGTCTCAGGATACCTGCAGGTGCAGAAACTGCAAGATCGGACATGGACATCATTCCGTTTAAATTTTTCTGTGTAGCTGTGCTGTGGTATGTAGTAGCTTGAGGCCATATGTGGCCATTCAACGCAGCTTCCTTAAAGTGAAATGAAAACAATTCCTTAAACTGAAGTTGGACTCAGCTGTAGGTCCCCTCCCTCTGGAATGCCCATTTCCTGCACTCAGAAGCTACAGACAGGTAGTGGCGCTAGGAACGGGTTCTGACCATCCTCACTGTCTCCGTCTCTTGCACAGTGAGGAATTGTGAGAGACATGCAGGCATCTGATGACTTCATGGTGTCTTCTGGTGCTGGGAGTCCAAAGAGGTGTATGGTGAGTTTCAAAGTAGACGCTGAACTCTGGGTTTTTCCTTTTCCTTTAGCTCACCTATAGTCTAGTGGATGCAAATGTGGCAAACTTTTTCAAAAAAGGACCAGACTATGTACTTTGGACTTTGTGGGCTGCATTTGTTGACAGTTCCTCTCAAAGTTCAGTTTTGTTGTATTTTGGTTTGTTTTTCTTCAAGCCACTGTCTCACTAGCTTAAAATCTTCATGAAGACACAAGGGCCATTCAAACAACTAGTGGCTGGACATGGCCTTGGCCAGTGTGCAACATCCTGATTTGGTTATTTGCATAGATTTTTTTATGCTATCTGTGCATTTCCTTTGACAGCAGTGAATGGGACATTATGATATACGTGATACAGAAGGCGAATAGATTCAGAAACATTTGAGAACCGCTGCCATATTTTCTACTGATTGCAGCATAAGAAATCAAAATGAAAAGGACTGTGGAGAAGTCCTGTGTCTTCATGATGAAACAGGGAGAAGTTATCTGGTCTAGATTAGTCATCTCATTGCCAGTTTTGGTTTAATTACATAGATCCCGGTGCCTTTCCCAGGTGGTGCCCTAATAGTTCACATTCTCTCTCTAAGTCTTTTCTTAGGGCACAAGGTCTTTCTCTGCTGTCTGGGCTGTATGAGCGGCCCTGCTTCTGTCTCTTTGGGCAGAAGAGCAAGGAACTGTTCCCGCAAGAGCAGCCCCAGGACAAGTTCCCCAGAATGTGTCTTTCTTTCCAGGCACTGAGAGAAAGCTCCCAGAGTCTGCTGTAGGCTTTCCCAGGCCAGCTCCTTCAGTGTCCTGGAAGTGCCTGAAAAGCTGCATTCATGTCAAGATTAGTACAGTATTCATCACCTCACATACTTATTTTTTCTGTAGTGGACTACTAAGTCCTTTGATCTGAATGGGATTTTGTACTCTTTGATTAAATGTCATCTTTTTTTTTTTTATTCTCTTCATCCTCTTGTCAGGTAGGAACTAGGATTTAGGAAGCTAATGCAGCAGAGACAGTTGTAGCATGACAGCTGTGTTCATAGCGAAGACAGCAAACAACATCCCAGAGCACAGCTCATGGATCTGTCTAACAACACAGAAGTTCCCAGAGGTCAAGGAAAGGGTCAGAGGTGACATCCAACCAGAAACTCCCACAGAAACAAAGCAGCAAGACAACGCAGCCCACCACGAGGGGACACATGATCACCTATGTAGAAAACCCGATAAATCTACACTGCTTAGACATACTGTCAGCTTAGCATGCTTCCGGAACACTGTGCAATATAGTTACTGTTTTAGTTACTTTTCTCTCGTTGTTGGGACAGAATACTCGACACCCAAAGTTAGGGGAAGAAAGGTTTATTAGCTCACAGTCTGCAGAGGTTTCAGTCTATAGTCTGCTGGGTCCGAAGCAGGGCAGCATGGCAGAGGCCGGGCGGGCCGGCGTGTCAGACCGACAGCCGACCCGCAGCAAAGTAAAGTGAGGAAAATGCAAGGAATGTATGCAAATAAGCAATGCAAACAAGCAGCTAGTTAGCTTCTTCCTGTATCTTTTATCTAGGCTACCTGCCCCCAGGGCGGCCCACATTTCCACCCCCAATCTCAGTCTCACATCCTTGATCCCAGCAGAACCATGCCAAACTGATCAATGGATCAATTTAGTAATCACACACTCTAGATCCAGCTATCTCTTACCACATGAGGCTTTGGGGGGGGACATCTAGACACAAACCATAACAGTTACTGAGCTACTGTAGGGACATGTGCGAATTAAGACCAAGAGGCTCGATTCTCCCTGGAGAAGACACACCTCCTCCTCTTATCATTTACTTGTGGGACCTTGTAAGTTCTTCCTCTGCCTCCAAAAGGGGTATGAATGCTTCTGAAACCTAAAAGAAGGGAAAAGGTCTGTTGCCACCTTTATGAGCAAGGAAGATGCTTATCTAGGACATAGGAACTGTCTCTTTGAAATGTAAGCAGCAGAGAAGATAATCTCCATACCCTCCATTTGCTGGGGCGGGTAGAAAACTGATTTCAGGGGGCTCCTTTGGTCTATGTGGCTAAACTAGCTCCTGTCATAAAAGATGTGCTATGCACATGTACCACCTCCCTCAAGGAATGTAATCATCATGTAAATGAATGGGATTCTGTGAGCTGCATTCAATACTAAGCAAACCACCACTTATGCAGAGATAGATGTACAAGAATTCCTATAATTCCTGATCCAGATGGGGGTGGAGGGACAGTGAGGGAAACTGAGTAGTTCAGATGATCAATAATTATGGTGTGGTGTGTATTTTTTCATTCCATTCATTAACATATTTTTGAATATTATTTAGAAAGAGGTCAAGCTCATGTATATGGAAAAATTTCAGGGAAAAAACCTAACATTAGACTTACAAATAAAATCCTCCACATTTATGCGATTGCTATACATGTCATGTGTGAGTTCACTTCTCGAAGTACAAAGTGTTTTCAAAATGCTTGAGGCTGTTAGTGCTGAATGGCAAGACTTTATTGATTTTCATGTTCTTCCATTTCCCAGGTTGTCCTCAGTTACCTTGTCTGTTTAAATCCCAGGAGCTCTCCACTCCTGGGGACAAAGGCAAGGAAACCTGGACAAGCAATCACTGAAAAGAAACTGAGAGCTAGAACAGCATTTCACTTTTATTTTCTGCATGAACAAACATTTACCCACCAGGGGGTAGTCTGGAGAAGGAACAGGGCCCTCCCAAATAAGGTGGTAGCAGTTGAGGAATCACTGGGCCTGTAGGGCAAACACCACAGAAAGCTGGGTCAGCATGGAGATAGCAGAAGTCTCCAGAAGGTGGGAATTTTCCGAATTTAACACGCTAAAGAGACGGGAAACAAAGTGAAAGCACCACTTCTCAGGTCTCTCCCTCCTGGCCCTTCTCGCCCCTCCACCCAGTCCTTGCCTCTGTCCGATAGAGCGCCCCGTCAGGTGCCAACATGCCCCGCATGCCACACCCTCTCCTTAGACTGAGGTTTGGGGGTCCCCAGGTGTCCCCCGGGACACCTTCTCAGGCAGACACCTGCCCAGACACCAGCTGCTGCTCCCACACAACCCGCCCTGTCCGCAGCTTACATATGCAGCTCACTGTCGGTCATGGTGAGCTCGCTCCGAACTCCATCTCCAAGGAACTCGGCCACTGGGGCCAGGTGCATCCAGGCGACCTCCGCATCCATGGCAGAACGGATAGGCATGGTGAGACGGCTGGTGGAGGCTTTGTTAAGGTGACTTTGTCACTGAGACGGCCTCCCACCCTGCCCATGGGGCCCTCAGGCCACCCCAGAGCCCTTACAGGGTCTGTGCGGCCACCCTGCCCACATCGCCCCATCCTGGCAGTCACCCCCATGCCCCCTTCCGCGGCTGGCTCCTCCAGCCCCTTGGGGCCCCTGCTTTTCCTCCAGGCCCCAGTGGACGATCCCCCTTTGAGCTCCTCTGCCCTCCCTGCCCATCCCGGGCCACCCCCAGCCCGTCCCTCAGAAGGGATACAACTCAGGCAGTTCAGGATCAGACTCTTCAGCTGAGGCCGAGGTGTCTCCACGCGGCCTGGACCCTGCACTGTCCCCTGGTCCTGAGGGGGTGCCGGGGCAACAGCACCTTCTCCCAGTTTCCCAGGACCAGCACCCTCTGTCACTTCGCCTTCACAATCTTTGGCAACTCCATGGCATGCAGGCTCGTCTGACTGACTAGCAGCCATGTCACCTCCTTCTCTACCACCCTCGCCGTTCTCAGGGGCCTGCATGGCCATCCGACCTCTCTGACTCCACACCCACCTGGAGCACTACCACAAGCCCAGCGTTCTGCTGACAGAGCAAGGAGCACGCAAAGCACCTTGACGTCCCAACAACTCACAATGCACCGCATGATGCCCGCAGCGCCTGCACAAACGGGCCTTTGGCCTTAGGTGCCAGCCAATGGTGGATTCCCACTGAACCCATGATGCCACCCACGGACCGCTGGGAGACCCCATGAGCCACATAGTTCAGGGACTTGGCCGGGAGACTGCGCCCTTGACCCTGAGAACTCTGGGCCTCCAGAGAGCACGGGGCAGACAGGATCCTAAAGAGGCCTCCTGGGATATCTTCAGTTCCAGCCTTTCAGTGCAGGGCTGTAGGTGCCTGGGGCTCCCGACTGGCAGGTGCCCTCTGTCTCCACACACACCGAAGAAGGTGAAGTGTCCCAGAGCCAGCCACCACTCACTGTCCTCTAAATAGCAAAAGAGAAAACATACTCAGGCCTTCCAACCCTCTGAAAGCCCCTTCTGCCAATTCTTTCCTTCCTTTTTTTTTTTTTTTTTTTTTTTTTTTGGTGCCGGGGATCAAACTCAGGACCTCATACTTGCGGGGCAAGCACTGTAACCACTGAGCTAAGTCCCCAGCCCCTGTTCTTTCCTTTCTTTTGAGCACCGCACTTGATTCCAGGGCAGGATCTTGTCCTATCCGCCCAAGGGAAACACGGAAACTGGCAGAAGGTAAGGGAGAAGCAGAGAGGAGAGAGGGGGGAGGGAGAGAGACAGAGACAGACTGGGGCGGGGAGAAGGGAGCTAGGAAACTGAGGAGCAGAGCAAGGGGTTTCTTTGGAAAAGTTAGAGGGAAGGCTCACATGACTCTCCACGAAGGTGACATCCTGTATCATCCTCTGGGCTGCCCAGGTTTTCCGAATACTATCAGACGTGTCCTTCCCAACTGCGAGGAAAGCTGCTCTTGGCTAAGTGGTGCTCTCACATTCAGAAGAGTTGTCTACCTTTCAGAATCCCTTTCAGAGTCTGGTTTTCTTCGTATCTCCAGACTTTGCTTGCATACACTAAGAGGCAGCACGTGCAAGGCTGTGGGAAGACCAGAAGGCTCCTTTTGGGTCTGCAGGCAGTAGCATCATGATGGCATCAGGTGTCTCCCACGCTCTGAGTGACCTGAGACCATCAGAAACTTTGCCATCAGAACAACAGCCCTGGTTTTTGAGTGACTTTTTCCTGAGCAAAGAATTGTACGGGGAGAGCCGGGGGTGTGGCTCAGTGGCGCAGCACTGGACTGTTAGGCACAAGGCCCTGGGTTCCGTGTCTAGCACACTACGAAGCAGAGTTGATGCGCTGAGAGCTTTATGTGCATGGTTATTTCAGGCGCCCTCTCAGGGCAGCCCCCAAGGAATTGCTAGAGAATCATTCCTGTATGATGGGCAAAGACACTGAGGGTCATGTGCTTACAGAATGCTCAAAGGGCACTCTGCTAGTGAGACAGAACCGAATTTAACTCCCTGCAGGGCCACTGTGAGACAGAGCAAGTAATGTTAACTCTGGAAGTGGCGACTCGTCTTAGGTTACCACGCACAGTGATTCAGCATTCTGCAGAGTCCACGGCCTTGTGGCAGGTGTAGGGTGATGTTGGTTTTGCTGGAGGTGTTGTGGTTGTGCTGAGGGGAAGGTACCCCAGTTCTTAGGAGTCTGAGAGGGAAGGGAGGGGCCAGCCAGGAGCGCAGAGATGAGTGTTCCTTTCCCTTGTAATCCTCTGATTTCCTTCTCTAAAGAGCGGTTCTAAGATAGCCTCCATCTTACAGGACAAATGGTGGAGGCAGCCTGCTTGAGCAGGAAGAAGCACAGTACAGACCAAGGCAGACTTGCCACCCTGTAGCGTTACAGCTCAGGCCGCCCCGTGCAGCGGGCACTTGCTGCAGGCCAGCCCCATTCCGGGGGGGGGGGGTGGATGCCTCAGGTGCAATCGTGCAGTTGATGAGTGCTTCTAACAGACTTGACTCTGAACTCTACACCTATGACAGACATTGAGCCGAGAAGCGTCGGTATGCTTCAGTAGGGACACTTCAGGCAGGTCAAGAGGTGGATACGCTTGTGTGGGAGCATCTGTGGGTAGAGGTGCCTGCATCAGAAGTGATTTGCCACTTCAAGGGCACTCAGAACTATTAGGCAGGTGATCTTCGGTTGTATGTTTTTTTGTTCTTGAGTCGTAGTGTGGTCATAACAAAGCACAGAGCTCAAATATATAGCTGCAACATGGAATGTGCGCATCCTTCTTTCTCCCCCCCCCAGGAAAAATGTAATACATTTCTACTGAATAAGAAAGTACTCTCACACACTTCTGGTCACCCACACATCTGCCAGTTTCATGGCAACTACTGCTGTGGTATTTTTCATGATTGAGTTTTTGGCCTTCTTCATAAACTTCATTTATATGGAATCTTACAATCTGTGCTTTTTGTGCCTGGCTTCTTTTGCTCAACAAATTGGCTTTGTAGACTGTGCAGAAGTCAAAGCTGTTAAGTTTTCTTTAATGGAGCATACTTTTCATGTGAATTTGCATTTCTTTTTAGCAGGTTCTACGTCCCAGAGAGGTTCTCCTATGTTTTGTTCTAAATGTTTTGATGTGAATGGGAGGATATTCACATAGACATAGACATTATTGGGTATATTGGTAATACAGAATAATGGGATTAATTTTGTATATAGGTGCATTTATATAACACACTTGGGTAATTTTCATGCCCGTTATCGCCCTCTCCTTTTCCTCCAACATCCTCTGATCACTTTCCCATCTCCAAAATCCGCAATCTTGTTTCCAGTCATCTTTCCTTCCTTCCTTCCTTCCCTCCTTCTCTGCTCTCTCTCTCTCAGTTCAAGCCCTCGCACCACATAAACACACACACACACACACACACACACACACACACACACACACACACATATTGGGTGGTTCTATATAAGTAAGATTTCAGGTGCATTTCTTGCACCTGATGACCCCTTGAAATGGGTCTGGGCTACACCAAGTGCCTGCTAAGCCATAATACCCATATCTTATATCTTATACAAGAGAAAACATGAAATACTTCACTTTCTGATGCTGGCTTATTTCATTTTAGATGATGGCATTTAGTTGCATCCGTTTTCCTGCAAATGACCTGATTTCATTGTCTTTGTGACTGAGTAATACTTCATTAATTATGTTTGCCACATTTTTAATCTATTTTCTATCGATGCTCATCATCTAGGGTGTTTGCAGGGTTTACCTAATGTGAAATGCATTACTCTTCAGGATTTGTACCTGTTTTGAGAAAAGTCTGATCAATTGATTGGCCTATTTATAGATTGGAGTATTTTGTGGTTTTTTTTTTTTTTTTGGTGTCAGGTTTTCTGCAGTTTTCTGCATCTCACATATTAATCCTCTGTAGGAAATGTGACGAGCAAAAGTTTTCACCCATTTTGCAGGTTGTCTCTTCACTTTCTTGATGGTTTCCTTAGCCGTGCTGAAGCTTTTAAATTTGATGCAGCCTCATTGGTTGAGTATGCTTTTGTATTTTGTTTATGTGGTGCTAGGAATTAAACCCAGGCCCTCACTCATACTAAGCAAGGGTCGACTATGGCGGTACTTTCCCAGTTGTAGTCCGATTTGCTGATTCTTGATATTAATGCCCATGCTGTTGGGATTCTATTGTCTTTGCCTATGGATTCAAGTGTCTTCCCTATGTTATCTTCCGGCACTGAAAAAGTTTCTGGTCTTTTATCTAAATCATTGATTCATTTGGATTTGCGTTTAGTGAAGGGGGAGAGATACGAGTCTAGTTTCAGGTGTTTGCATGTGGAAATCCACTTTCAGCAGCACCTTCTGTTGAATATGCTGTCTTATCTCCAGCCTAGGATTTGGGCCTTTTATAGAAAATTGGAAAAGGTGAAAGGAAATGGTGGAGTGGCGATCAGTAGCAAAATTCAGCCTCTCCAATATCTGGAATCCATTCACTGGAAAACAACAACTTGGTGAAGAAAAAGCAAACATAAATTGCAGGGGATTTTGAAGGAACTGAAAGGAAAAACAAGAAGCTACGGAGAGTTTGGAAAGATGGTCCGCAATGCAGAAGAAAGAATGAAACAATCTGGACTTTGCCCAGCTCATGGCTTGCAGCTCCTAGGGAGGGGAAGTTGGCTCCCCAGACGTGAGTGAAGTAGCCTAACTGCCCAGGGCTTGGAAACTCAGGCAGAAAGGGCAACAGAGCCCAAGGCCATTGTAACCCACAATGTAGTAGTACAGTGCTTTGCTCCATGAGGACTTCTTCCACATGGCAGGCAACAGCTGGAGAGGGATTCCAGCATGGGCATCTGCCGTATCACCAGAGAGTGCACGAAGGGTCGATACTTCGAATGTACCTCTCAGAACAACTGAAAAACAACTTTGCTTCAGAGCTCCCAGTGTTACCCTCCCACAGTGACTAGACGAGACCCAGCCAGGGGAGCAAGGCATGAACAGGGAGCCAGCTTGAAAGAGATCCCCTGGGATGTTTAAACTTAGGCTGGGAAGGACACGCCCCCTCCCAATGGTGGGGAGCCCAGCATGGCTTAATTTGCAGTCAGAAACAAGTGGGTCTGAAAGTGCCTTCTGGCATTAAAGACTTGATCAAAAATACAGAGAAAAACATTTTTTTTCTGTGTTTGGATTCATTTTTGACCTTTTCTTTCTTTCTTATTTCTTCTCGGTTTTTTTGCCTTTTTGTCCTTTTAATTTTTCTTTTGTTTCTGCCATCATATTGTTTCCTTTTTCTCTCTTTTTATCTTTTTTCATCTTTCTCTGATCCCTTTATCTCATCCTCTAATTTTCTGTCACTTTAATAGGCTATTTTGCTTGCTTTTCTCTCCTTCTCATCTCCCTTTTTTGAATTGTTCAAATTTTTCTTCTTGTTTTCGCATTCCCAAACCCTGAAATCTTTTATGCTGTAAGCATGAAGACTTACGCATTTTTGGGGTGTGGGTGCTGGGCCTCGAGCTTGCTAGGCAAGAGCTCCACCGCTGTGCTAAATCCTCAACCTCAGTCTCATTCATTTGTAGTTAACTGTGTTGTACTACTGTTGAACTCTTTTCTATCATGATTGGAGGTATAGATGTCACATTTACTAGATATCTGCTTGTGTCAATATTTGATATTTCTTCTTGTTTATGCCTTAATTAGAGATTTCTTTTCTTTTAATGGTGATACATTATCGTATGTCAATATCCAGTTTGTCTTAGATGATGTTACTATTGCCGATCTGTTTTACACTGACAGGACTAATAGTTCCGGCTATTAATAGGTTCTATCTGTATGCTCATGTACGCACTACCTTGGTGACATTAACGATACTATGGGCCCTTCCTGAAGAACTGGGTGCTGAGCAAATTATACTGCATCCTCTCCTCCCAGACAACCAGAGGTGGTCAGATCTTGGGACAAAGGCAAGGAAATATAGCTAGTCGTGCCCTGAGTGCATTGCTGGAAAGCACACTAAAGAGATTTCCATGCTAGCCACAAAGTCATTCCACTATCAGCAACCACAAACCTAAATACAAGGAAGCCAAACAAGCAATAGAAACATGAGAAGACAAGGAAAAAATGCCTCCCAAAACTTCCAACTCCCACAAAGCCAATCTGTGGGGACACTGAGGGGGAGGAAGGCAAAAGCTACACAGTAAAATAATTTGAAAAGATGACTGAAGAGATTAAAAGCAGCACCAACAACGTGCTTGGTGTGCTCACTGAAGATAGAACTAAGCAGATAAGGGACATAATGAATAATACAATCAAGGAGCTTACAGAAGAAACTAATAGGGGTTGAGGATTTAGCTCAAATGGTAGAGTGCTTGCCTAGCAAGCACAAGGTCCTGAGTTCAGTCCCCAGCCCCCAAAAAGTATGACAGTGAAAAAAAAAAAAGAAACTAATAGAAAGCTAGCTGACATAACAATGATACAAAACATGAATGACCAAATTAGCAAAGAATTAAGGTCCATGAAGTAAAAAGGAATCCAGAAAATTAAAAATGATATTGCAAGTATGGGCAACAGAAGCAATGAAAATGAGGAAAGAATATCAGAATTAGAAGGCAGGGATGATTTCAATAACTGTTTACTCAGAGATACTTTAAAAACAAGAGGACATGGAAAATAAGTCTAACACATGCTACACGATGCAAAGAATACAAAGCTGAGATTAATTTGAAGAAGTGAAAAATCAGAACACAATCACAAGGGGCATACAACCCTGTTTACAGAAATGATATCAGAAAACTTTCCAAATATGGGGATAGAATTAAACATACAGAGAAGAGCAGCCTAGAGAACCTCAAATAGCCATGATCAAAAGGGAACTTCTTCATGTCACATCACAGTTGAAATACCAGAAGTCTAACACAGAAACAGATTGTTAAAAGCTCTTAGAGAAAAAGAGCAAAGCACTTATACAGTTAAACCCATTAGGATTATAGGAGACTTCTCGATACAAATCTCAAAGGCCAGGAAAATCTGGCATGACATGTTTCAAACCATAAGAGACACCAACTTCCAACCCAGAGTT
This sequence comes from Hystrix cristata, assembly GCA_004026905.1. NCBI lineage: Eukaryota > Metazoa > Chordata > Mammalia > Rodentia > Hystricidae > Hystrix > Hystrix cristata. The sequence goes on along the minus strand of PVJO010018020.1, from coordinate 6,882 downwards.
ATATATCCTGCGAGAGTATTTTGCAAAATTGATGGAGAAATAATGTATATCCTAGACAAAGAGCACCACAAGAAATTCATGACCACAAAACCAGAATGGCAAAAAATGTTCGAGGATATCTTAGAAAGAGACAATGATGCCCACAATGCAAAACAAGAAGAAAAACAAAAACAAAACAAAACAAAGAAAGAAAGGAAGGAAGGAAGGGGAAAAAATGAGTACACCAGACAGGGTGATCATCCAAGCAGAAAGGAAGAAAGGAGGGGGAAGAAGGGACATCAGCAACAGGAAAAAAACAATGCATTGACATGAATAAGTGAATACATTTCAGTAATAACTCTCAATGTGAATGGTCTCAATTCTCCAGTCAAAAGCACACAGGTCAGAAGTATGGATCAAGACACAAAACCCAGTGACATGGTGCATACAGCCAACACATGAAATCCAAAAATAAATGCACATTAAAAATCAATCGTTGCAAAATCATGTTCCATCCAGTGGAATTGGGGAAAAAAGCAGGATAAACTATCCTTATTCCAGACAAACTGTATATCAAGCCTAAACTGAACAGAAAAGGCAAAGAAAGTCACTACATATCAGTTAAAGGGACAATTTAATAGGAGGGGATGACAACTATAAACATATATTCACCAAGCAACAGCATACTCAACTTCATAAGAGAAACATTACTGGAAATAAAATATTAGTTAAACACTGTCTTAGTTACTTTTTTGTTGCTGGGGCACCCAACACCCACAAATAAATCGAGGAAATGTCTATTTTAGCTCACAATTTGTAGAGGTTTCAGTGTGGAGTCGGCTGGCTTTAAGTCAGAGGGGCAGGGCAGGGGGCATGACAGAGGAGAAACAGCCCCTGGCAGGGCAGGCAGAGGTCAGCAACGGTGAACCTTCTAGACTTTTATCTCATCCAGGTTACAAGCCTATTGGATGGTGCCACCCACACTCTGGGTGGACCTTCCCATTATCCACAACCAGAACTGTGTTAAACCAATCAGTATACTAATTTAGTTTTCACACACCCTTAATTTCAGGCTCACACTCCTGTGATCCAGCCACCTCCCCAAAGCCCCACTGTGTGCACAAGAGACCTTGAGGCGGACATCTAGATATAAGCCATATGGAACACCAACACAATTATAATAGGGGAACTCAATACCCCACTGTCAAAAATAGAATAACCAAAAAGTCAACAAAGAATTATCAAAGTTGAACTGACTTTCCAACAAATGGACTTAATAGATGACCACAGAGGCTTTCCCCCAACAACAACAGAATACACATTCCTCTCAGCAACACATGCAAATTTCTCCAAAATAGATCACATGGCGGCCCATACAGCACGCTTCAATAAATGGAAGAGAATCAAACTTATCCCGCACAAATATCAGATGATAATGCAATAAAACTAAATCATGACCAAAGAAAACACAGAACTTACGCAAAAATACAGACATTAAAAAATACTCCCTGGGCTGGGGATTTAGCTCAGTGGTTAGAGTGCTTGCCTAGCAAGCACAAGGCTCTGAGTTCTATCCCCAGTACCAAAAAATAAAACGTAAATAAGTAAATAACCTAATGATACACCACAATATCATAGAAAAACAAGACCAGTTCAAATTAAAAGCCAATACAAGGAAGGAAGGTAAAAGATCAGAGCTGAAATTAATGAAATTAGACCCTAAAAACAATACAAAGAATCAATGGCTTAAAGAGCTGGTTCTGTGAAAGAACAAACAATATAGACAAATCACTAGCCAATTGTGCCAATAACAGGAAACAAAGCACCCACATCAATGCGATTTGAAAGGAAAAAGATGAAATCACGGCAGATCCTTCCAAAAGCTGGAAGATTATGAGTACTACTTCAGGTCCTGCACTCTAATAAAATGGAGATTTCAGAAGAAATGGATAGACTATTAGATATAGCTGAACTCACAGATCTGAACCCCAGACAGGAAAAACCCAGAATAGTTCAGTATCATGCAATGAGACTGAAGAAGTAATAAAAATATGTAGGAAAATCCCAGGGTCCGATGGATTCATTGCCATATTGTACAAAAACCTTTCGAGAAGAGCTAATGCTAATACTCTTCAAAAACTTCAGTGAAACTGAAAGGGAAGCACTACTTCCAATGTTATTTTGGGAAGCTAGAATTTCCCTTCTTCCAATCAAGAAAATGATCCCAAAACAAACAAACAAACAAACAAACAACAACAACAAAAAACTACAGCCCAACCTCTTTAATACACGTAGACAAAAAAAATCTTCAGTAAAATTCTGGCAAGTAAAATGCAGCAAATCATCAACAATATCACACATCATGACCAAGTAGAATTCATCCCACGAATGCAGGGATGCTTCACCACATACAAGTCAATAATTTAATACATAACATAGACAAAAGCAAGAGAATACTCATGTGATCATCTAAATTGAAGAAACAAAGACCTTTGACAAAATCCAACATCCATTCATGATAAAAACTTTGAAGAAAAGAGGTATAGAAGGACCTAATCTCAATCTGATGAAGTCATTTATGGCAAAGCAATGGCCAACAACATATTTTCCCAAATAGGACATTTTTGGAAACTTTCTCTCTAAAATTAGGAACACGTTGGGGATGTCTGTTATTCCCAATACTGCTCAATATAGTTCTTGAAACATCAGCCAGAGCAATTAGGCAATAGTAAGAAAAAATAAAATACATATTGGAAAGGAAAGACTCAAATAATCATTATTTATAGAAGACATGATCTGCTACATAGAAGACCCAAAAAATCCCACCACAAGGTTCCTAGAATTAATAACCAAATTCAGAAGCCTAGGAAGACACAATGTCAAAACACAAAATAAATACCATTCCTGTATACCAAAAATAAACTCATTGAGAAAGAAACTTTGGAAACAATACCTTTCGTGGTAAAAGAATTAAATATTAAGGAATTCACCTAAACAAGGAAGTGAAACCCCTGTAGAATGAAAACTACACTACTCTGAGGTAGGAGGTTGAGGGGGACAGCAGAGAATTAAAGGAGATCCCCTGTTCCTGGATAAGCAAAACCAATAGAGTCAAAATGGCCAGCCTTCAAAAAACGTTATACAGATTTAACACAATCACAATCAAAGTATCAATAGCATTGCTCACAGAACTAGTGGAAATCATCCCAAAATTCATTTGGAACCTAGAAATCTAGAACACCAAAGAAATCTAGAACCCCAAAAGCAATTCTGGGCAACAAGAGCAAGGCAAGATGCATCACAATCCCAGACTTTAAGTTATGCTGCAAAGCTATAGTTATAAAAACTGCATGATACTGAAAAGAAAAGAAAACAAAACAAAACTGTGGACCAGTGGAACAGAATAGAGGATGCTGAAACAATCCCAAGCAGGTTCAGATACCTGATCTTTCACAAAGGGGCCCAAAATTAATGCTGGAGGAAACATAGCCTCTTTAACAAATGAGGCTGGGAGAATTGGGTGTTCATATGCAGAAGTTTTTAATCTAGGCCCATATCTCCACCATGTACTAAACTAAAATGAAATGGATCAAAGATCTAAATACCACAGCAGAAATGAAGACATAGGTGTAGGCAATGACTTTCTGAAAGCAAACCATACTGTACAAGAAATATCACCAAGAATCAACAAATGAGATCTTATGAACTCGGAAAGCTATTGCACAGAAAAGGAAACAACTAACACAGTGAAGAGACAACCTATAGAATGGGTTAAAACTTTTGCCTGCTATTTATCATTCAAAGGAATAATATCTAGAATATATGAAGAACTCAAAAAAATTAGAGCCCCCCAAAATAAGAGTCCATCAAAAATAGGCAACCGAAATGAAGAGACACTCCTCACAAGAAGAACTACAAATAACCAGTAAATATGCATATTCTACTTCTCTGGCTATCAGAGAAATTCATATTCAAACAGGACCAAGAGTCCATCTTACCCCAAAAAGAATGACTATCATTAAGCAATCAGAAAACAACAAGTGCTGACCAGGCTGCAGGGGGAAAAATTCAACTCTTCTACATTGCTGGTGGGAATGCAAACTGGTACAACCATTATGGAAAACAGTATGGAGATGCCTCCAAAACCAAAACCATGAAATTCTTTTGGACCTAGTTTATCCTCTTGAAAGAGGTAAAGCATCATTTACAGTGATACATACATACCATGTTTATACACCATGATTCACAATTCCCAAATCTTGAGAGTGGCCTGCATGTCCATCAATAGATGAATAGTAAAAGAGAAAAAAATGGGGCTTTTATACACAGTAGAGCTCTATTCTGCTACAGAGAAGGAAAAACTTGAGTAATTTGTAGGAAAATGGATGCGCCCCAAAGCCATAATTTTAAGAGATATAAATCAGATCCACAAGTTTAAGTTTCACATGAGTTGTCTTGTATGAGACATCCAAAATGTAAATAGGGGCAAAATAAGAAATAGATAATACGTAGAGCGAGACGAATCTTTAGCAAAGGGGAGGGGGACCTAGAGATGGAGGAAGAGGGGAGAAAGGAGTGAGGAATGGAATTTAAAAGTGAAAGATTGAGATCATCTATATACATATACCAACTCTCCACTAGGAATGTCATCATTATGTGCTAGAAACATATACTAATAAAATATAAATTTAAAAAAGAAAGCCAAGCGATTGGCGTGCTTGGGTTTATTTTTGTGTCATTTGTTCTGTCACATGGATCTATATGTCTGTTTTTGTACCAGTACCACATGCTTTGCCACCACGGCTTCGTAGTATAACTTAAAATTGGGCAGTATGATGCTTCCAGCATTGCTTCTTTTGCTCAGGACTGCTTTGGCTCTTCTGGGTCTTTTGTGCCTTCATATAAATTTGTAATGTTCTTTTCTAGTTTTGTGAAAAAAATGTTGGTATTTGCGCAGGAGTCATCGAATCTTGTAGCTTGCTATTGGTAATATTGCTGTTTTAACCATATTGGTTCTGTCCATTGTTGATCAAGGGAGGGCTTTCCATTCTAAACGCCTTCTTCAATTTCTTTCTCCAGTAGTCTGTAATTTCTATAAAGTAATTTCATCTTCTCGGTTAGGTTGAGTCCTACGTATTTCAAATTTTGAGTCTATTGGAATGGAATTGTTTTCCTGATTTCTTTCTCAATGAGTTTAATGTTGGTTTATAGGAAAATTATAGATAGCTGCTTTTTAATTTTATATCCTATCACTCGGCTGAATTTCTTTATCACATCTGGAGTCTTGGGGTGGACATTTTAGGGTCTTCTGTGTAATCAGGTTATACGGTTGGTACATAGATGCCCTCCAAGAGCCCCACGTACGTGCTCATAGGTAGGGTTTTTGGAAGAGGATTGCACCACGGGAACACTTTAGCTTATTCGCTGTTTGGAGGTGGGGTCCTGTCAGAAGAGGTGGTTACTGGCGGGATGACTTGGAAGGACACCTCTCCCTCCCAGGCTCCTCCCCTCTCTGCTTTCTGGCTGCCATGACTTGAGTAGCTTTCCTTTGCCCAGCCCTTTCCACCACACTGCTCACCACGCAAGGACTGAAACTTCTGAAAAGTGACCCGAAACAAACCTTTTCTCCATTACGTTTTGGGTGTTGGGTAATGTGTCCCAGCAAGAAGAAAGTGGCTAGAACATATTTCACTGCAAAGAATGGCGTCATCACTGGGAGTATACCTGACCATGTGGTTTAAAGCCTGTGGAAAAGGTTTGAAGGAGGAGCTTGGAAAGATTTGGCAATGCCGGCGAGAGCAGCCTTAGAACGCTGTAAGCGAAGGTTGATGGGAGATTTTGGTCAGGGCTCAGAAGAACAAAGTGCGTATAGAAAGGCAGATGAAAAAAAGGGGGCTCAGGAGGTTTCAGTTAGAACAAGGACCCCATTGTCGTTGGACTCCAGGACATGTGCGTCGTGTTCTGGCACAAAACGTGTCTACATGTTTTTAAACGTCTTTGGGCCTTGCGGGAGACTGAGATTAGGTGCAATGGACTAAGTAATCTGGCAGAGCAAATTCCAAGTCAGGTTTTAGCAGGGACAGTTCTGCTTTTAGCCAGGTTCGTACTGAAAATCAAGAGCAAAAAGAGCATTTGAAAAGTTTTAAATTTCACTAGAAAGGAAGTGCCTGCAAAGTTTGGCCAAAAAGAGCTTGGTTGCTTAAAAGATTACATTAAAAAGAAGTCAAGGGCTTTCATCGGAGCAATAGGAAAGATGCCTTCCTTGCATCTCTGGAATCAGCAAAGACCCCTCCCTTCGCAGGCTTGTAGGTGAAAGACATAAAGCTTTCATTTGAAAAGACAGTCCCAGGAGCCACACTGATTCAGGACCATCTAGAAAAGAGCATCCCAGAGTTCGGCCATCCAGATCCAAGGGTACAGGCTACTGCTTGAACTGGCGCCAGACCTCGGTGTCATTCATGTGGTGCTGGTTTTTTATTGGCATGAAAAATGCAAGTCTTATGGGTCCGGGAAAGCTTCCTCCAAGATTTCAGAAGGAAGCCTGGGAGGTCAGGCAGTACGTCCGTCAGGGGGCTGAGTAAAGTTGTGGTTTGAAGCTGGTAGTGCAGTGAAGAACTCTGGACGTTGGACGTGCCGAGAAGGCGGAATCTTTGCCGAGGAAGGCCAGAAACAGTTTGCAAAGCCTGCTCAAGAGAGAGGTCGTGGGGACTGTGGTGTGTGGTGCTGTAGGGACAGGGTCACTGAAGCCGTTTAGAGTTAGCATCTTGCCCAACTTTCACAGGTAGTGGGCCTCGAGTACTTGAGCAAAGTGATAGTTGCTTTCTGTAGATACTAAAAACTGCAGGCATTTTCTGTTCTTCCACATCACATACTGTACTGACTCAGAATGAGTCATTAAAAATG